>JAHHZJ010001742.1:0-34705 GCA_021437245.1 Aegilops speltoides | reverse complement strand
GTATTGGTGTTAAACCTACTGTATTTCAAGTTCTCTATGGTTCATACCGCTTAATACTAGCCATAGATGCATCAAAATAAGCAAACAACACACGAAAGGGAGAATCTGTCAAAAACAGAACAGTCTGTAGCAATCTGTAACTCTCGAATACTTATGGAACTCTAAAACTCCTACCAAAATAAGAAGTCCTGGTAAATTTGTCTATTTATCTACATCAAAAAGAATCAATGCAAAATCACGTTTCTGTGAATTAACAAAATTATTTTCGTGCGTGCAAAGTTTCTGTTTTTCAGCAGAATCAAATTAACTATCACCATAGGTTATCCTATAGGTTCTACTTGGCACAAACACTAATTAAAACATAAAAACACATCTAAACAGAAGGTATATGCAAAATTTATTACTAAACAGAAACAAAAACAAAAACACAAATAAAATTGGGTTGCCTCCCAACTAGCGCTATCGATTAACGCCCCCCTAGCTAGGCATAAAAGCGAGGATAGATCTAAGTAGTGCCATCTTTGACACTCTAGCTCGCATGATAGATTCATAAGGTAATTTAACTTTCTTTCTTGGAAAGTGCTCCATGCCTTTCCTTAATAGAAATTGGAATCTAATATTCCCTTCCTTCATATCAATAATCGCACCAACCGTTTTAAGGAAAGGTCTACCAAGAATAATAGGGCAAGAAAGATTGCAATCTATATCAAGAACGATAAAATCTACGGGCACCAAATTTCTATTTGCAACAATGAGAACATCATTGATCCTTCCCATTGGCTTTTTAATGGTGGAATCCACAAGGTGCAAATTTCAAGAGCAATCATCAAGATCATGGAAACCTAGAATATCACATAAAGTTTTTGGAATCGTGGAAACACTAGCACCCAAATCACATAAAGCATAACACTCATGATCTTTAATTTTAATCTTTATAGTAGGTTCCCACTCATCATAAAGTTTTCAAGGTATAGAAACTTCCAAATTAAGTTTCTCATCAAAAGATTGCATCAAGGCATCAACAATATGTTTGGTAAAAGCTTTATTTTGACTATAAGCATGAGGAGAATTCACAACGGATTGCAACAAGGAAATACAATCTTGTAAAGAACAATTATAATAATGAAATTCCTTGAAATCCAAGATAGTGGTTTCAATGCTATTTAAAGTCTTGACCTCTCCAATCCCACTTTTACCAAATTTAGCATCAAGATCTAAAAACTCTGAATCGTTGGGACGCCTTTTAACTAAAGTTGACTCATCTCCAGTACCATCATTATTAAGATTCATATTGCAAAACAAAGATCTAATAGGGGACACATCAATAACTTTAAGATCTTCATCATTATTTTCAAGGAAACTAGAAGAACACGCTTTTACAAAGCAATCTTTCTTAGCACGCAATCTAGCGGTTCTTTCTTTTCACTCGTCAATGGAAATTCTCATAGCTTTGAGAGACTCATTGATATCATGCTTAGGAGGAGCAGATCTAAGTTTCAAAGAATCAACATCAAGCGAGAGTCTATCAACGTTCCTAGCCAAATCATCAACTTTGAGCAATTTTTCTTCAAGCAAGGCATTAAAATTCTTTTGAGAGATCATAAATTGTTTCACACTATTCTCAAAATCAGAGGGTATCTTATTATAATTACCATAAGAATTATTGTAGGAATTTCCATAGTTATTAGAGGAATTACTAGGGAATGGTCTAGGATTAAAGTTTCCTCTGTGAGCATTATTACCAAAATTATTCCTACCAACAAAATTCACATCCATAGATTCATTATTATTCTCAATCAAAGTAGACAAAGGCATATCATTGGGATCAATAGGAGCACTCTTAGTAGCAAACAATTTCATAATTTCATCCATCTTTCCACTCAAAACATTAATTTCATCTATAGCATGCACTCTTTTACTAGTAGATCTTTCGGTGTGCCATTGAGAATAATTAGCCATAATATTATCAAGGGGTTTTGTAGCTTCTCGTGCCTCCCGCGGCCAAATCTAAAAGATTTCTAGAAGCAAAATTCAATCCGGCATAAAAATTTTGTATGATCATCCATAAGTTCAAACCATGAGTAGGGCAATTGTGAATCATCAATTTCATTCTTTCCCAAGATTGGGCAACATGCTGATGATCAAGTTGTTTAAAATTCATACTATCGTTCCTAAGAGTGATGATCTTAGCGGGAGGAAAATACTTAGAGATAAAACCATCTTTGCACTTGTTCCATGAATGTCATGGTAACGAACACCTATGGGGCAGGGCCCATTTCGGTCCGGCAGGGAGCGGAGATCGCACGAAGAGCGGATCGAGGCAAGGCACGCGAGCGATTTTACCCAGCTTCGGAGCTCTCCGGAGAGATAATACCCCTACTGCTGCTTTGTGGTTGTATTATGTTCTTGCTCGAGAGCGTGGGAGTGTTCTGATTTCGAATGAGTCGAACCCCCTCTATGTTGCGCATGGGCCTCCTTTTATATGCTCAAGGGGTCACCGACAGGTGGCAACGCGTGCAAGGGTACAAATGTAAAAAGAGTGGTTGGTACAGCTACCTCTACAGTGCATCCTACCTAACTCTGACGGCAGGGGACAAGAGCCTTTAATGCCCATCCGCGTCGCCCAAACAGTGCAGAAAAGCGATTATTAGGGGCGCCACCGTTCGCCACGATGGCCATCTTGTCATCTCCGCTCGCCACCTCGCACCGCTTGGCTGCACAGCCTCTCGCCACGTGCACCTGGAACGGTCCTGTGGCGACACGTCGACGGATGTGCTGGAGCGTGGGCGCAGAGTGGCGGCCTGCCGCGGCAAGCGCCTTGCCGCGGTCATTGTCTTGTCGCGCCCGGAAGCTTGTCGCTCGTCGGGTCTTGTCGACGCCTTGCGCGTCAGCGCAAGTTCCTTGAAATGCCTTGGTTGGCCTTCCCGCAAGCTCCTCTTGCCGGGCCTTATCCTTCCCGCAAGCTCCTCTTGCACGGGCCTTGTCTTCTTGGCTTGAACACTTTGTTCTTGAATGGCTCCAAAGGAAACACGGAGGACCTTGGCGGCACCGACAAGCCTTGCCATGGGCGCTGTGATCGCCGTGCACAATTTCGGGATACTAGTGTACCCCTACTCTAGTACACCGATAGTAGCCCCCGGGCCTGGGCCACACACGGTGCCGAGCGCTGTTGGGCCAGGCCCAAAACAGGGCACGGGCACGCGCGGCCTGGGTCCACGCCGTATCTGACTCCGTATCCACCGCGCTCTCCCTTAACGGCACACGTCGAATGCGGCGTCGTGGGAGAGATCGTGGGTAATTCTTTATTCGGAGAAAGCGTAACGTTCGCCTCCTCCTCTTTATAAGCAGGGGAAACAGGGGCCGTTCGCCCACCTTCACCATCTGCGGTTCCAATCTCAGAAATCTCCGCCGCTCCCCTCCGCTTCCAAAGCCGAAAGAGAGCAGCGCTCTGCCCCCCATCACCGCCGTCGCCACCAACGCCCTCGATCTCCCCCACCACCTCCGCCATGGCTCCGAAAACCGGGAAGGGCGTGAAGTCGGCCGAGGCGCTGCGAAAGGAGTGGGCAACTTTTTCCCCTAAGCTCTCTGCGAAGGAGCTGAGGGAGTGGTTCTACCTCTTTTGGTCGACGGAGACGCGAGCGCATCCGCGCACCAAGGTACTCTCCGCCGCCGCTTCGGAACAGGCCCCAAATGGGTATCCCTTCTTCGCGCTATTCTTCTACTGCGGGCTCTGCCCGCCTTTCTCCGAATTCTTTTGTGATATCATGAACACCTACGGGTTCCATCTCCTTGACTTCACCCCCAATGCTGTCCTGACCATGGCGGTATTCGCACATCTCTGCGAGAACTTTGTCAGAATCCACCCAAACGTAGCCCTTTTCCGCCACTACTTCATGCCCCGGGTCAAGAGAGGAGAGCCCTTAACTGGCGGGATCGCCTGGATCTCGAGATCCGGCAAGAAGGAGACGTATCTGGAGGGGGAGCTCCGCAGCAAATGGGAGGAGTGGAGAGCAGAATGGTGCTGGATCGTTGAGGAGAACCCGCAGCCATTCACCACCCTGCGCCAAGCCCCAGTAGTGTGCAGCGGCGATTGGAGCGCCCTGGCCGCGGACGACGACAAGCTGAAGATCGCCACCACCCGGATCTTGCGTCTTAGGCTTGCCGGGCTCACTGTAGGCGCCGTTGGCGCAGATTTCCTTCGCCGCCGCATCGCTCCCCTGCAAGAGAGGAGGAGACCCGCCTGGGAGTTCAGGGGTCCGGCGGATATCATGAGGCTGTGCCCGGGCCTCAACTTCAATTTCACCGTCGTGGAGCTGGATGCGATGCTCAAGGAGCTGTTCAAGCATGATACTCAGCATCCAGAATGGTTCAGACTGCCGCAGGGCATCGTCCCGTTGTGCAACAATTCTTCGCTCGATCGCATCCGCGCAATGATGCCGGAGTGCGACTCGCATGGAATTTTTCCAACTTGGCAGGAGCCCGCCGACGACATCGTGCAGCAGTTCTTCGACGGCCTGGTGGAGGTGGCGGTCCATGCCGACGAACAGAAGCTCCTCACCCGCGACACCACCGATGATGAGATGCGACGCATCGCCACTAGGGCGGAAGAGGCGGCGGCAGCCGCTGCCGCGGGTGAGTTCGGATTCACCGTGGAGGAGGCAGAGGCGGCGAGCCTTGCCGATCGAGACGAGCTTGCCGGAGAGCTTGCCGGCGAGGGGGAGCTTGCTGACCCTGAAGCTGAGTCGAGCGAGCCCACCGAGGGTGTGAGCGGCCGGCCATCTTCAAGCAGCTTGCCGCAGGCAGAGCTCCCAGCGCAGCCCTCAGCGCAGCCCCCAGCGCAGGCAAGAAGGCGTCTCCGCAGGACTGGGGACGTAGCAGGGCGGCAGACGGGTTAACAGCCGCCGCGCCGCGGGACACGCTCCACCGCGACAAGCACTACTGCCGCGGGAGCGTCTCACGCTTCTGCGGCAACTGGAGCGGGGTCCTCTCGGACCGCCGCTTCTGGTCCTGCCGCTGCCCCGCCAAGCGGTCGAGGGAGCCTACTCCTCCGCCTCGTAGCGCCGAAAGAGGGCCGGACATCGACCTCTCCGTGCTCAGCTCCAGCGAGGAGGAAGAAGAGTAAGACTCTTTGTTGTGCTTGTAGTTCTTCAATCCTTGCTGTTTTTATCTTGTATCTGATTTGCTTGACTCTGAACCTTGTTCCTTTTCAGGACCCTAGCCCAGAGAGCGGCGAAGAGGGCCAAGGCTCCGGTGATTATCATCGAGGACGAGCCCACTGCGACAGCAGGGGGCGCGCCCGAGACCACCTTGCCGGACCCGACAACTACTCCTCGAAGCAGCCCCCAGCGCAGCCCCCAGCGTAAGTATCTGTTTATTTCCTGTTGTTTGGCGCGCATGGGTGCTCTTTCCTTTGCTGACATCTGACTGTTGGTTTGCTTGTGTAGGAGCAGAACAGGCTCACCAGGAGCAACCGGAAGCCGCCCCTGAGGTGCTATCTGCTTCGACTACGCCGCCAAGGGGGGATTCCCTGACAAGGGAGCGCTCTCCGGCAAGGGACGGCTCTCCGGCAAGGGATGGGACCAGCGACCCCCCGGTGGTGGAGCCCATGACTGTAGAGCCCAGCACAGGTAATCCTTCTTGCCAGAAAACTTCCCTTGGGTTCTTCTTCTTCTGATCTTTCTTCTTGGATATTTGCTTGACTCTTCTCCCTCTTCCGGCCTTCAGATCCACCTTCCACGGAGCAAATGGAGACTGAAGCCACCGGCGAGGAGAATGCGCGCGACAACACTGATAACGCCGCCGCCACCGAGGAGGAGGCCGGCGCTGATGATCCTGCCGGCAAAGAGGCTGCCAAAGCTGCTGGCGCAGGAGCTGGCGAGGGATCCGGCGATCGCACTGACGACCCTGGGGCCGCAGGAGCGCAAGGTGCTACACCGACCGCCGATCCCTCCGCCGCTAATGCAGTGCCAGGCTCCGAAGAGCCCCAGCCCGGCGCCTACTTGAAGGCCGGCGACGGTGTCTTCATCAAGCTTCCCTGGGCGTCAAGTTCCAGGGCGCCGGTCGAAGGAGAAGTCTTTGACGGAGAAGTGCTTGCCTCCGCGGGGTTGACACTGGTCGACGCGCCAAGCAGCAGCAGTGGTGAGCCTGAGGATGAACAGCTGCTGCAAAGGCTGCTGTCGCTCTACCGCGCCCGACAAGCTAAACTGGAATCCCGGGAAGCGCTTGTCGCGCAGGCGGGAGTGGATATCGAGAAGCATGCGGAGGAGCTCCGGAGTCGCAACCAGGAGGCCCTCCGGTCCATTGCAGAGGAGCGCGCGCAGCTTGTCGAGGCGCGGAAGGCCTTCCTCCTCGAGAAGGCTGAAGCCGAAGAGCAACAACGGCTTGCCGCCGAGGAGATGTCCGTGCGGGAAGGCGAGTTGACACAGCGGAAGGTCAATCTGGACAGCTATGAGGAGGAGCTGGCTGCGCGCGAGCAAGCACTTGGCGGGGCTCTCAAGAAGGCAAAGGATGCTGCCGCAGCTGCTGAGGCCGCCAAGAAGGAACTGGAGACGAAGGTGACGTAGCTGGAGGCCGATCTCAAGGCGAGGGATGAAGAGCTTGCCGCGCTCCAGCGCGAGCGCGAGAAGGATGCCCTTGCCCACGGTGAGCTACAGGGACGCCTCCTCGAGAAGGGCAAGGAGCTGAGCGCCGCCAAGGACTCCAATGCTGATCTCGAGTTGAAGCTGGCTACGCTGACTGAGACGCTGGACGACGCCAAGGAGCGGGAGGCGGCCTTGAAGAAGGAGATCAAGGCCAACGAGGAGCTGCTGGCGAGTGCTGCTGTCACCCAGAACAGCCTCAGGGAGACTGTGGAGCTCTGGACGGAGGGTCTTGTGAACATCGCCGCAGTCATCGACAAGGATCTGGAGGAGCTGGGGATGGAGGATTTCAGGTATTCCACCGATGAGAACCTCCAGCCCAGCGCCAAGCTTACTTTGTTCTTCAAGGGCGTGGCGACGGCTCTCCAGCGACTCCGGGAAAGGATCCCGAAGCAGCTGGCCGACGAGTCGCGCCGCGATCTGCGAGGTTCTGCAGAAGGTGTTGGTGAAGGTGGCCTACCGCAACCCAGGCATCAACTTCACCAACGTCCTCAAGAAGCTGCCGGCTGATGCTGATCTAGAAGCGCTCAGGGCCCTTGTCGCACCCATTGTGGACAAGGTGAATGATGTGAGGAGGGTCGACGGCGATCACGTAGATTAGGCTGCCCGTTTCCTCCTTTTCTTGCCGCTGCTGGCCATGTTACGAGAACAATCCATTAGCGCTGCGACAAGCTATCTTGTAATATAACTTTATTTTGGGCAGTATTTGCTATGTTATTTCCTTTACTTGATTCCTTTCTTTGTATGTTTTTATCCTACGCTTTTAGGGAACTTGCCGGTGCAGGCACCCTTGCCGCGAGCGCTAAGTGTGGAACGTCAGCAACCTGCTGGCGGTGTCGCTACCGACAAGAAACCTTGTCGCAACTAGTCGCAGCACACTTAAGTTGTTGAGCGGACTCGAAACAAAGTAAGGGCGCAACTAGCTACGAGTTGGTTCCTCCGCGCACAGGTTTTCCATACAAAGCACGGTCGTTCGAGGAAGATAACTTCAAATTTTTAAAACTAATTGCTCAAACTTTGGCAACTTAGCTTTTCTGTCGTTTGTGTCCCGACAAGGCAAAATTTTCTTGAACGACGCCTGGTCCACACCATTATCTTCTCCTTCTCCCCCCGGCAAACTTGTGGGCGGGAGAACCTTGCTTTTGAGAAAAAGAAAGAAGAGAAAATAAAGATATGGAGCCTTAAGGCTCGTTATTGCTTACCGGGGGTAGGTGCTGCACAAAATGTCAGATAACACATGGAAAAAATCGAAAGCATGAAACTGACAAGATGCGTGAAGCACATGAGCTTTATTTATGCACGGGATCTGTGCCCGGCTTTGTACAGCGGGTTACATGCAACGGCGGCAAGGCTTGTACAAAAGGTAGTTGCCGGAACGGGTTCCGGCAACCGCACCTTACGGGTAAAACTTATGAAGATGCTCAATGTTCCAGGAGTTGCTCACCGGAAAGCCATCTTCGGTCTCAAGGAGGACAGCGCCGGGCCTAGTGACTCGTTTCACCCGGTAAGGGCCTTCCCACTTCGGCATCAACTTGTTGGAATTCTTGGTGGACTGGACGCGCCGAAGAATAAGGTCGCCTTCCTCGAGACTTCTAGCATTAACTTTGCGGCTATGGTAGCGGCGCAAAGCTTGCTGGTATCGAGCAGCTCGTACAGGAGCCTGAAGACGGTCTTCCTCAAGGAGCAGCGCGTCATCTTGTCACAGCTGCTCTTGCTCAAGCTCGTCGTAAGCGAGCACTCGAGGCGACCCGTATACGAGTTCCGTGGGGAGAACTGTCTCTGCTCCATAAACTAGAGTGAAAGGTGTCTGGCCAGTGGCTCGATTTGGCGTCGTCCTGATCGACCAAAGAACCACCGGCAGCTCCTGAATCCAATTCTTTCCACACTTGTGCAGCCTGTCGAAAGTTCTGGTCTTGAGGCCACGCAGCACTTCAGCATTTGCCCTCTCTGCTTGATCGTTGCTTCTCAGGTGAGCAACAGAAGCGAAGCAGACCTTGGCGCCAAGATCTTGGATGTACTGCATGAAGGTGCGGCTCGTGAATTGTGTGCCATTGTCGGTGATGATCCTGTTAGGGACTCAAAGCGGCAAACAATCGACTGAAGAACTTGATCGCCGACCGTCTTTGTCACCTTCCTCATCGCTTCCACTTCCGCCACTTTGTGAACTTGTCGATTGCAACGTACAAGTACTCAAAGCCCCCGACAGCTCGGGGAAAGGGGCCGAGGATATCGAGCCCCCAGACCCAAAATGGCCAGGATAAAGGGATCGTCTGGAGAGCTTGAGCTGGCTGGTGTATCTTCTTGGAATGGAACTAGCACGCTTCACACTTGGTTACTTGTGCAGTTGCATCCTGGAGGGCTGTCGGCCAAAAGAAACCTTGCCAGAATGCTTTGCCGGCAAGTGCTCTTGCGCCAATGTGGTGACCACATATGCCTCCATGTATCTCCGCCAACAGCTTCTGTCCATCTTCCCGGGGAATACACTTCAATTTCACACCATTGAATCTTCTTCTGTACAGTGTGTCGTCGACAAACTGGTACATACTTGATTGTCGGGCTACTCTCTCCGCTTCTTCTTGCTCTTCGGGGAGTTCTCCTGTCTGAAGGAAATGGACGATCTGCTGTGCCCATGCTGGAGCTTGCGGCTCGACAACAAGGACCAAAGGCACATATGCTGCTGCGGGAACATCCGCTTCTACGGCAAGAACCTGTGGTTCAGCCGGAGCTTGATGTTCCCTGGCAAGCTTGCTGGAGCAAAACTTGTCAGGAGCGTCTGCTTCAACGGAACAAACCCTAGGGCTTGTCGGAGCAGACTGCTCCTCAATACTATTGGCGTTGATCTTAGGGACCTTCTTGGCGGCGGCTTCGGGTAACTCTGCCGGAAAATAGTCACCAGAAACCAACTTCCTCTTCCTGCTCTGTCCAGTCGATGGTGTTACAGAAGGTCGAGTCAGCTTGAGCACGAAAATCCCTGGTTCCACAGGTAATTTAAGTGCAGCGCACTTTGACAGGCCATCAGCAATGTCGTTCTGAGCTCTTGGAACATGTTCCATCTGTAGGCCGTCAAAGTGCTCTTCTAACCTTCTCACTTCATCAATGTAAGCCTCCATCAACGGACTCTGATAGTCTTTGTTTACTTGACGAACAACAAGCTGTGAGTCACCCCTGACAATGAGCTTCTTGATCCCAAGGTCTGCTGCGATCCTGAGACTGGCAAGCAAACCTTCATACTCCGCAGTATTGTTTGTTGCTTGCTCCTTGGGAAAGTGCATTTGGACCACGTACTTGAGGTGCTCTCCGGTGGGTGCGACAAGTAGCACGCCCGCACCGGCGCCTTGCAGCGAGAAGGCACCATCAAAGTACATGATCCACTCTTTGCTTGCTTCCTTGACGGGGATGCTCGTCTCTGGAGTTTCTTTGTCTGGTGTTGGCGTCCACTCTGCTATGAACTCTGCCAATGCCCGGCTCTGGATAGTTGAAGTGCTCTCAAACTTGAGGCCGAAGCTTGACAGTTCCAGCACCCACTCGACAATTCTGCCTGTCGCTTCTGGATTCTGTAGTATCCTCTTTAGCGGAAAGCGAGTGACAACTGTGATCTCATGCGCTTGGAAGTAATGGTGCAGCTTTCTCGAGGCCATGAGGAGGCCGAAAAGCAATTTCTGCACGCCAGAGTACCTTGACCTAGCCCCCTGCAGAAGGGAACTAACAAAGTAAACTGGGCGCTACACCATTTTCTTCTGTTTCTCCTCCTGTACCTGCGCAGATCCATCCTTGTCGGGACCAGAGCTTGTCGGGGAAGCCTCCTGCTTGTCGCTGGATGCGTTTGCCGGGGTTGCTGGCTCATCATCTGCCTCCCTCTCCGCTACTAACGCAGCACTATCCACTTGATTGGTTGCCGCTAAGTATAGCAGCAACTTTTCTTGTGGCTTAGGTGCGACAAGTACTGGAGTGGAGGACAGATATCTCTTCAAGCCCTGCAGCGCAGCCTCCGCTTCCGGAGTCCATTTCATTGGACCTGCCTTTTTCAAAATTTGGAAAAATGGCAGGGCGCGCTCAGCAGACTTAGAGATAAACCTGCTGAGAGCAGCCACACAGCCGGCAAGCCTTCGTACATCCTTGACGCGCTTCGGTGCTTCAATCTGCTCAATGGCCTTAATCTTGTCGGGGTTGGCTTCAATTCCCCGCTGAGACACAAAGAACCCGAGAAGCTTGCCGGAAGGGACTCCAAACACACACTTCTCGGGGTTCAGCTTGAGGTTGATCTTGCACAGATTTATGAAGGTTTCATTCAAATCTTGAATCAGGGTTGCTTTGTCTTTGCTCTTGACCGCTATGTCATCCATGTAGGCTTCCACATTTCTGTGCAACTGTGGCTCAAAAGCGTCATGGACTACCCTTGCAAATGTTGAACCAGCATTCTTTAATCCGAAAGGCATCCGTACGAAACAGTAGGTGCCACACGGAGTAATGAATGCGGTCTTCTCCTCATCCTCTTCTGCCATGAAGATCTGATGATACCCTGAGTATGC
Organism: Aegilops speltoides; assembly: GCA_021437245.1. Classification (NCBI taxonomy): domain Eukaryota; kingdom Viridiplantae; phylum Streptophyta; class Magnoliopsida; order Poales; family Poaceae; genus Aegilops; species Aegilops speltoides. The sequence goes on along the minus strand of JAHHZJ010001742.1, from coordinate 23,538 downwards.
GTCAAGAAATGAAAGCAAGTCACATCCGGCCGTGGAGTCAACAATCTGGTCAATGCGCGGCAAGGGAAATGGGTCTTTGGGACAAGCTTTATTAACATCAGTGAAGTCAATACAAAGCCTCCATTTCCCGTTAAGCCTTCGCGCACGACTACGAGATTGGCCAGCCACGTGGATGGAGCACTCCTCGACAAGGCCTGCTGCTTCCAACTTCTCGATCTCTTCTGCGATGAATTCTTGGCGCCTCGCTTGCTTCCTCGACTTTACGCTTGGCCGGGCGGCGTGAGGGCGGATGGCAAGGTGGTGCTCAATTACTTTCACAGGAACACGGGGATGTCGACGGTTGCCATGCAAACACGTCGACATTCGCCCGCAGGAAAGCAACGAGCGTGCTTTCCTATTTAGGGTCAAGCGTGGCACTAATGGTGAAGGTACCACCAGTGCCGTCCTCCTTGGCGGCCCCTTTCTTCGTCTCTGGTGAAGCTGTCTTTGTCTTCTTACACTTGCCGGTGGAGCTCGACGGTGCGTCCTCGACGGTAACGCAGCACTCCGAAGAGGTGCGCTTGCCGGAGTGGGCATCAGAGCTCTTGCCGGACTTGGTCTTCTTCTTCCCCCCGGGAGCTTCAGCGGCAAGTGTCTTGCGATCTGCTGCGGCTCCTGCTTCCCGGTCAATCTTGTCGGTGCAGATAAGGGCATCTTTCTTGTCGCCAGGGATAGAGATGACACTTATCGGGCCTGGCATCTTGAGCACGTTGTAGGCATAGTGAGAGGCTGCCATGAACTTGGCGAGCGCTGGATGGCCGAGTAATCCATTGTAAGGTAATGGAAAATCAGCAACGTCAAAAGTGACCCTCTCAGTCCTGAAGTTCAGCTCGCTGCCAAATGTCACCGGCAACGTGATCTTCCCTTTCGGCTTGCTCCTTCCCGGGTTGATTCCTTGGAATGTACCGGTCTCTTCAAGCTCACTGTCAGGGATCTGGAGTTTCTGGAGTACCGCTGAGGAGATCAGGTTCAAGTCGGCCCCGCCGTCAACTAGCATCTTTGTGACCTTGAGGTTGCGGATAGTTGGTGAAACCAACATCGGCAAGCACCCGACCGCAGTTATGCGATCAGGGTGGTCCTCAATGTCAAAGATGATAAGCGTCTTCGACCATTCGAGGGCTTATGTGACTCAACTGGTGGTTCTGCTGCATTAACTTCCCGCACCCACTGTTTGAGCTGGCAGTGTGAAGTATGCAGAGAAGCACCACCGTCAACGCAGAGAACCTCTGTGGCTTTCTGAAACTCCTGCTCGTCGGCCTCGTCATCATCCATATCCTCATCTTCGTCTTCATCTTCATCCTTGTCGCGGCCGCGGGGAGGCCTGTCTCCTTGCTGCTGCTTGGCCTTGCCGCGACGTCCTCCCCGACCGGGATGCTTCTTGCCGGATCCACCAGTACCTTCCTGGGCCTTCTCCTTGTCGCGTCGCTCGTACTCAGCTTTCTGCTGCTCAACAAGCTGCTCGACCTTCTTGCAGCTCTGGAGATCGTGACCCTTGGTGCGATGGATCTTGCAATACTGCTTGCCGGAGCCGTCCTGCTTGTCGGCGGCCGCCACAGCCTCGCCGGAGCTACCAGCTTTGGATTTGTCGGCGCCACCTCTGTTGCCTGACTGCTCAACAGCTAGCACATCTTTGCCTTTCCTTTTTCTGTTATTCCGCCGCCGGTTTTTCCTTGCCGGGGCGGCATCCTCACTGTCAGACCCCCCTGCTCCTGTGTTCTCTCCGGGGAGTTTCCTCCCTTCCTCAGCACGTGCACACTTGTCGTCCAGGGCGTAGAGCTCACTGACGTCTCTTATCTTGCACATCGCCATCTCCTCCCGCATCCTGCGGTTACGCACGTTCTGATGGAAGACGCTGATGACCGCGGCAGGGTGGACATCCGGGATGTTGCGCTGCACTTGGCTGAATCTCTGAATATACTTGCGCAGGGGCTCTCCTTCCTTCTGGGCGAGCAGATGAAGATCGCTCTCTTGGCCATGAGGCTTGTGGCCGCCTGTAAAGGCGCTGACAAACTAATGGCACAGATCCGCCCATGAGGATATGGAGTTATCCGGCAAGTGCATGAGCCAGGATCTGACATTAGGCTTGAGCACCAGTGGGAAGTAGTTGGCAAGGATCTTGTCGTCTCGTCCCCCGGCAGCTTGCACCGCGATGGTGTAAATGCTGAGGAACTCCGACGGATGCAACCTGCCATCGTACTTCTCTGGTACATCTGGCTTGAAGTTCTTTGTACTGGGCCACTGGACTTGCCGCAGCTCACGAGTGAACGCAGGGCAACCTATCGCGTCTGACAAGTCGCTGGTTTCCCGGGCGCATGCAAGTCGATAGTGGGCCCAGCGCTGCTCCGTCCGACGCCGCTTCTCTTGGCGCTTCGATCGTGTGCGAGCGTCTTCTTGTTGTCGTTCTTGAAGAACTTGGCGTTGATCGCGACGAGCTCGTGGATCTGACGATGCCGTGGAGTCAGTGTCGAGGTTGACCCGGCGAGTCAGCGATCTTGGCCTTCGGGGCGAGGAGTGCATGGTGGTTGCACCTCCACGGATCTTGTTGCCATCGGCTCGTGTCCGGCAATCTTGCCGCAGCTTTGATGTGCTCGGTTGCCATGGAGTATCGCCGTTGGCGAAGCCGATGAGACTCTGAATGGTGGCCCTCCAATCGTCGATCTTGTCCGCCGTTGGAGGGTAATCCAGGAGCAGTTGGGCTCGGGCCAACGCTTCTTTTGGAGTCTTTGGTGGCGGTGGTGAACGGTGTGAGGAGCGGGATATGCTCGGACTTCTAACTATGTTAGAAGGAGCAGGATCCCGTCCAGGCGACCGTGTCTTGCTCGTGCCAGCAGGCTGGCGTGCGTGCTGGTCTTGAGCATCCCGAGATCCACCAGCTCGACCTTGGTCCAACGAGCGCATGGTACTACGAGTACCATGACACTGTCGGTCTCGCGCCTCCTGAGATGGGCGCGGTGCGTGTACGGACGCCGAGGTTTGCGCGGCCTTGTCCTTGGACCTGGCGGCAGCGTGAGCTCCCTCGTCGACACCCGTTCCTCCGCCGGCGTCTACTCCACCACCCGTTTGCTCCGGTGGCGGTGGGATCGACACGGACGGAGCAGCCAGCTCCGAAGCCTGCTTCTTCGGTGGCATGTCGATGAAGGTGATGGAGAAGATGAAGATCTAGCTCGCGTGAACGCCGGATCGGGTTCACACAACCTCGACGCCCCCTACCTGGCGCGCCAAAGATGTCGTGGTAACGAACACCTATGGGGCAGGGCCCCTTTCGGTCCGGCAGGGAGCAGAGATCGCACGAAGAGCGGATCGAGGCGAGGCACGCGAACGATTTTACCCAGCTTCGGAGCTCTCCGGAGAGATAATACCCCTACTGCTGCTTTGTGGTTGTATTATGTTCTTGCTCGAGAGCGTGGGAGTGTTCTGATTTCGAATGAGTCGAACCCCCTCTACGTTGCGCATGGGCCTCCTTTTATATGCTCAAGGGGTCACCGACAGGTGGCAACGCGTGCAAGGGTACAAATGTAAAAAGAGTGGTTGGTACAGCTACCTCTACAGTGCATCCTACCTAACTCTGACGGCAAGGGACAAGAGCATTTAATGCCCGTCCGCGTCACCCAAACAGTGCAGAAAAGCGACCGTTAGGGGCACCATCGTTCGCCACGATGGCCATGTTGTCATCTCCGCTCACCACCTCGCACCGCTTGGCTGCACAGCCTCTCGGCACGTGCGCCTGGAACGGTCCTGTGGCGACACGTCGACGGATGTGCTGGAGCGTGGGCGCAGAGTGGCGGCCTGCCACGACAAGTGCCTTGTCGCGGTCGTTGTCTTGTCGCGCCCGGAAGCTTGTCGCTCGTCGGGTCTTGTCGGGACGCGCGGCGCGCCGCGGCAAGTTCCTTGAAATGCCTTGGTTGGCCTTCCCGGCAAGCTCGTCTTGCTGGGGCCTTGTCCTTCCCGGCAAGCTCCTCTTGCCGGGGCCTTGTCTTCTTGGCTTGAACACTTTGTTCTTGAATGGCTCCAAAGGAAACACACAGGACCTTGGCGGGCACCGGCAAGCCTTGCCGCGGGGTGCTGCGACTGCCCGTGCACAAGTTCGGGATACTAGTGTACCCCTACTCTAGTACACCGACAATGAATCAATACTATTCTTAGGCAAAGACGAAAACCAAACTTTAGCATGATCTCTAAGTGAAAACGGAAATAATTTCAATTTAACAATATCATTATCCGTATCTTTCTTCTTTTGCATCTCACACAAATCAACAAAGTTGTTTAGATGGATAGCGGCACTTCACTAGGAAGGCCGGTGAATTGATCTTTCATAACAAGATTCAACAAAGCAGTATTGATTTCACAAGACTCAACATCATTAAGAGGAGCAATCGGAGTACTAAGGAAATCATTATTATAGGTATTGGAGAAATCACACAATTTGGTATTATCTTGCGCCATCGCGACAAGTAATCGAACACACAAGCAAACAAAAAGGCAAACAAAAGAGAGAGGAGATTTTGAAAGAGAGTGCGAATAAAATGGCAAGGGTGAAGTGGGGGAGAGGAAAACGAGAGGCAAATGGCAAATAATGTAAATGCGAGGGAGATGAGTTTGTGATGGGTACTTGGTATATCTTGACCTGAGCGAAGACCTACCAGGCAACGGCGCCAGAAATCCTTCTTGCTACGTCTTGAGCTTGCGTTGGTTTTCCTTGAAGAGGAAAGGGTGATGCAACAATAGTAGCATAAGTATTTCCCCCAGTTTTTGAGAACCAAGGTATCAATCCAAGAGGAGGCTCCTCAAAAGTCCCACGCACCTACACAAACAAACAAGAACTCGCAACCAACACAATAAAGGGGTTGTCAATCCCTTCACGACCACTTGCGAAAGTGAGATCTGATAGAGATAAAATAATAAGATAAATATATTTTTGGTATTTTATAATATAGATAGGAAAAGTAAAGATGCAAATAAAAGTAGATCGAAAGCTTAAATGATAAAGGATAGACCCGGGGGCCATTGATTTCACTAGTAGCTTCTCTCAAGATAGCATAAGTATTACGGTGGGTGAACGAATTACTGTTGAGCAATTGATAGAAAAGCAAATAATTATGAGATTATCTAGGCATGATCATGTATATAGGCATCACGTCCGTGACAAGTAGACCGACCCCTGCCTGCATCTACTACTATTACTCGACACATCGACCGCTATCCAACATGCATCTAGAGTATTAAGTTCATAAAGAACGGAGTAACACATTAAGAAAGATGACATGATGTAGAGGGATAAACTCATGCAATATGATATAAACCCCATCTTTTTATCCTTGATGGCAACAATACAATACGTGCCTTGATGCCCCATTTGTCCTTTGGGAAAGGACACATAAGATTGAACCCAAAGCTAAGCACTTCTCCCATTGCAAGAAAGATCAATCTAGTAGGCCAAACCAAACTGATAATTCGAAGAGACTTGCAAAGATAACTTAATCACACATAAAAGAATTCAGAGGAGATTCAAATATTTCTCATATATAAACTTGATCATAAACCCACAATCCATCGGATCTCGACAAACATACCGCAAAAAGAGTTACATCGAATATATCTCCAAGAAGATCAAGGAGAACATGGTATTGAGATCCAAAAAGAGAGATGAAGCCATCTAGCTAATAACTATGGACCCAAAGGTCTGTGGTAAACTACTCACAACTGATCGGAGGGGCTATGGTGTTGATGTATAAGCCCTCCATGGTCGATTCCCCCTCCGGCAGAGCACCGGCGAAGGCTCCAAGATGGGATCTCGCTGATACAGAAGGTTACGGTGGTGGAAATAGTTTTTTGTGGTCGCCTCTGATGTTCTCGCGGTATGTGGGTATATATAAGAGGAAGAAGTAGGTCGATGGACGCCCGAGGGGCCGACGAGATAGGGGGCGCGCCCTCCACCCTCGAGGCCTCCTCGATTGCTTCTTGACTTGCACTCCAAGTCCTCTGGATCACGTTTGTTCCAAAAAGATCGCTCCCAAAAGGTTTCATTCCATTTGGACTCCGTTTGATATTCCTTTTCTTCGAAACACTGAAATAGGCAAAAAAACAGCAATCCGGGTTGGGCCTCCGGTTAGTAGGTTAGTCCCAAAAATGACATAAAAGTGTAAAGTAAAGCCCATAAACATCCAAAACAGGTAATATAATAGCATGGAACAATAAAAAGTTATAGATACGTTGGAGACGTATCAGTGTAGAAGGAGCTCTATGGCATCGTCCCTCCTCTCCCAGCACATGGTCGTCATGGCCCATCTCGGATCTGGAGAGCAGCCCCATCAGTATGAGGTCCAAACTTCCCAGGCCTTTTTTCTTAACTTGAAGATGAAATAACTAAACATAGTAGCAATGGTAGGTTACCAACATCAGGTAGCATCATAGCAAGCAGGATTCAATGTGCAACTTGTCATGAGATAAGAATAGAGGGTTCTTAAACTGAAGAGCAGTTTCAAAATTTAATTTACAACTTGCATTTAGCATTAGTATAAGGATGCTGAACCAAAGCATTCGTCGACCACTACTAGGGAAAACCTTATACACAGAACTTTAGCAGTAGCGCGCTATTCTGACCCACGCTACTACTAAGTAGCAGTAGCGCGCTATATTAACCAACGCTACTAGTAAATATTACTGGTAGTGCACGGCCTAAAAAACACACTACTAGTAAATATTCCTAATCGTGTCCCATAGACAGACTATAGTAGTAGTGTGGGTTGCACGACACGCGCTACCACTAATAAATAGTAGTAGTGTGTGAGATACTTCCTGCGCTACTACTATTTGTCCACAAAATTCGCTGATGAACCCGATTTAGTAGGAGCGCGGATTTGGTAGGCCACGCTACCACTGCGACCTGGCTCACGGGCACCGCATCCTCTCTCTCCGATGTCCCCTCACCCGCTTGGCTCTCTCGCCTCCCTACCTTCCTTATCCCCTCGAGCCCATGGATCCACCACCACCGCCACCACCGGCTCCACCTCCACCTCCGCCTTGATCTCCTCCTCCACCACCACATCGACATCCAGCTCCACCACCATGCCGCCCACCAAATCATACCAATAAGCAGTAGATCCGGCGACCTGCATCGTCACCGGCAACCACCAAATACCATCGCCCCTCTCTTCCTGCCTCCTCCTCCTTCCCCCTCTTCATCTCTCCCTCACCTCGTTCTCTCCCATCTCTCTGCCCTCTCTACAGGATCAACGCCGCCGCCTTGAGCTCCTACTGCTGACGCCGCCACGGACAGCCGCCACCCGAATCCACCCCGCCATCCCCAAGCCTCGCCGCCGCTCGTTCCCTTCCTCCGCACCGCCTGCTGTGCATATTGTTCTTCCTATATGATGCGCAATGGCCCAGGACATTCAAGATTGTGTTGCTGATTTCTTTTGCACAGACAGTGTTAAATTCAGTTTACCTTTAGTTCTTACCAAATATTGTAGTATGAATACTTTATTCGAATTCTGTACATGTACAACCCGTCAATGTTTTGTGCTATAGTCTGTAGCAAATACAATCACTTGCAGATATGTCTTTTATTTTCTGGTTGCTGGAGGTAGCACATGATGAATCTTGCGTTCCTGTTTGAATTTGGTAGCTCAGCTCATAGTCATAGAACAATACATAGTTACTAAATGGTTGTGCCTCATGTTATATTTCTGTTGTATATAGCTGATGAAACTTGCACTGTATTGTCTTTATGAATTCAGTTTAGATGCAATTCTTTTGTACCGGGCCACTGGCAGTGGTAAATTCAGTTTGCTTGCAATTTCTTTTGTATCGTACTTACAAAGTCGGTTTCTTTTTTCTGCAGTAGTAGGCTACTAGCACATTGTCTTCAGCAGGATCAAGGGCTTCCTCTGCAGATGCAACAGAAGAACTAGAAAAGATCCAAATGACCAGTTGTATCCTAGTTGTGTCATAGATAGTTTTTGTTTGCATGGTTACATGGTTGAATAGTGTCTAGTTGGACTAGTTCCAGTCTATATGCTTTTATAAATGTTGATGGTTCAATTCAGTGTCATATTGTTGTCAACGGTTAGAAATATACATAATGATTGCTCTGCCTGCAGCCAAGCAACAACAGAAGAACCGGAAGAAATAGGAGCGTCGGCCATTCTGGAGACTCGCTGTTGATTGCTTCTGCTTATCATGTGGAGGTAGAGATGGGGATTTCTGACTTGTTTGTGTCCTGTATTCTATCGATGCAGTGCAAGCCTCCATCACAACATCACCACAAACACATGGGTAGTCAGTGGGACTCCCCAGACAAAGAGTATGGATCCTCTCACTCCCTATCATTTGGTTATGATGGTGCAAGTAGAAACATTCTTAGATTGGCGCTTGTTATAGTATAATCGATGGATGCACAGTTTCAATGCATCTATGTTTACATCTTTCTGAGATCCACTGAATGTGATATTTGACTAGTCCTATTCAATTTGAAAGTTCAGTTAATGTACCACCATGAAACAAAAACGACGTTGTCATACGCACGACAAAGAACGTCACTATGAAAACTATATCTTCCAGATTTGTTTCAGCTCTCTATACTAGCTTTAACAAAACTAGTAATAATTGAATATGAGATTGGAGAACACTTTTAGATTACAGAGTTGTTGCTAAACAAAGAGAATATAGTTTGCAACAAATCTTCTGAAGCAAGTAGGTGCTCAGAGATTAATGACTCGCTAATTGTTCTTCATGGATAAGCATGTTCATTTCTTTGACTCCATCGAGCTTAGTAATTTGTGCCTTACAATTCTTCACTTACTAATATGATGAGTGTCGGTGTCAAAACCGGCGGATCTCGGGTAGGGGGTCCTGAACTGTGCGTCTAGGCGGATGGTAACAGGAGGCAAGGGACACAATGTTTTTACCCAGGTTCGGGCCCTCTCGATGGAGGTAAAACCCTACTCCTGCTTGATTGATATTGATGATATAGGTAGTACAAGAGTAGATCTACCACGAGATCAAGGAGGCTAAACCCTAGAAGCTAGCCTATGGTATGATTGTTGTGTGTCCTATGGACTAAAACCCTCCGGTTTATATAGACATCGGAGAGGGCTAGGGTTACACAGAGTCGGTTACAATGGTAGGAGATCTACATATCCGTATCGCCAAGCTTGCCTTCCATGCCAAGGAAAGTCCCATCCGGACACGGGACGAAGTCTTCAATCTTGTATCTTTATAGTCTTGGAGTCCGGCCAATGATGATAGTTCAGCTATCTGGACACCCCCTAGTCCAGGACTCCCTCAATAGCCCCTGAACCAGGCTTCAATGACGACGAGTCCGACGCGCATATTGTCTTCAGCATTGCAAGGCGGTTCTTCCTCCGAATAATTCATAGAAGATTTTGAACACCAGGATAGTGTCCGGCTCTGCAAAATAAATTCCACATACCACCGTAGAGAGAATAATATTTACACAGGTTCAATCTGCTGACGTATTTCGTGGCATGGCGTCATGCCATGGCCAAGCCTTTATTCGAATCATTTTTATTATTCCACCTTAGCGCGTTTAGCGAAGCGGTTTCCTTGGCACGTCTTGTCAAAGCGGAGATCGTGTCCCCTTATTCCGGGATTCTCATCAATACGAATGTGGGTAACCCAACCGCGCCATTAATTGCGGCGCTTGGGAGATAAGTGAGTTTTACTTGGCCGGTGGGGACGCATAGTTCCGTCCGCTCATATATAGGGGATAAGAATCCACCTTTTCACCTACGCCTTCTTCCTCCTTTGCTTATCCATCCTCGCGCACTCGAGCTCCAGCGCCCAAGTCCGCACATTTCACCTCAACCTTCTCCAACCATGTCCGGAGCGGGAGGCAAGTGGATGGCCTCCTTTGTCACGGAGGGGCACATCAAGAGGCTGCGCAAGGCCGGATACTTGTCCAGCGATATCGCGCACCGGCTCCCCGACGAGGGGCAGCTCGTCCCCACCCTCGGGCCCCATGAGAGGGTGGTATTCCTTCCCCATTTCCTCCGCGGACTGGGCTTCCCACTCCACCCCTTTGTCCGGGTGCTCATGTTCTACTATGGCCTGGATTTCCATGATTTGGCCCCGAATTTTATCCTCAACATCTCGGTGTTTATCGTCGTGTGCGAGGCCTTCCTCTGCATCCAGCCCCACTTTGGCTTATGGCTAAAGACCTTCAATGTCAAGCCGAAGGTAGTGGGCGGCAGCCAAGCGGAGTGCGGAGGCGCCATGGTGGGCAAGATGCCCAACGTCACCTGGCTCGAGGGCGCTTTTGTGGAAACCATCAAAGGGTGGCAATCGGGGTGGTTCTGTATCACCGAGCCGCGTGACCCTGAATGGGCAGCGGCCCCCGAATTCAGATCTGGCATCCCCACGCGGCTCACCTCCTGGAAAGAGAAGGGCCTGTTGTGGGGCGATTTGGAGGAGCTGACCAGACTCCAATCCCGTCCCAAACCCCGGTGAACAAGAAGCTCAAGCTTGTCAATGTGATCCAGGTCATGCTCATCCGCTGGATTCTCCCGTGCCAACAGCGGGATTTCAACCTGTGGGAGTTCGATCCGGCACAGCACCAGACCTTTAGTAGGCTCCTCGACACTACGTACGAAGAGGCCTGGAGGGTGTTGTTCAAGGGCGCCGAGGCGCCCACATCCGCTACCGAAGATCGCGGGTTCATCTCGCAGCGTCCGGCTGGCGAGGTAAGCTATATTACCCTTTACGGGATACTTACTTTCCATAGTTTGACTCTATGTGGGATCTAAACTCCCAATACCTTTGACAGGCCTGGCAGAAGACGTCCGGACAGGTTAACTGTCCGGCGCCCCTTCCAGAAGACCCAGCAGACGCCCGTTTGATAGGGCTGCTGGTCCCGGAGCCTTATGTGGTGCCGGAGAAGAAGGCCAAGAAGAAGGCCACGGGAACTCGAAGGAGTTCCCGACGCCAGGTGTTATCGGACTCCTCGTCAGATGACTCCGAGGCTGACTCCTCCCACGAGGACGAGGAGGAGAAGAAAGAGGCCTCTCCCCCAGCGGGGGGAGAGAATAAGAGGAAGGCTTCTCCAGCGGGGGAGGCCGAAGGGTCCAAGAAGGGAAGAACCCTTCCTCCGGACTGTTCCACCACCGCCGGCGACGGCGAGGAGGAGTGGCCTTCGAGGGCCAAGCCCTTGGCGAGATCGTAAGTGTCCGGATCCCAGAATAACTTATGTTTTTCCTTTCGCCGCATAGTGTCTACTAATGCCGAACACGACCATACAGCCCGCCTAAGGACGATCTCCCCGCTTCATCGAGCGGGTCCCTGGGTTCATCGGATGTGAATAGCGCTTCGCTTACGACTGCCTCCTCCCCTCATGACGCTGAAGACACCGAGGTGGGGTCCCATAAGGGGTCCAGCAAGGAGGAGGAGACCCCGGAGGTGCCGCAGGGCAACCTTCCGGGCCTTGGGCCGGACTCCGTGCCGGAACCTTTGGTGGTTCCGGAGTCTGGCGGGCGGCCCCTTCGTAAGAAGGGTGAGACGGCGATGCCAGTGACCTCCGTCCACCCGGAGGCGCCAGATAACTTGCTGGAAGCGCTCAACGGCGCTTCCATCGACGAGGAACACCGCACCGTCATGAGTGCGGTGATTCAGAAAGTTTAGTCCGCCAAGAGCGGGCTGACCGAAGCCTGCAGCAGCTTTCTAACAGGCTTTGAGGTAAGGATTTTTAAAATATGTGAAGTAGTACCGCATAGACAGTAGCCCCTGATGCTTAGTTCAGTGTTCGGAAAGAAAAGCCAAACTGAGGATCTAAAAAGATATATGGAGGAGTCTAACACAAATATGTCAATATGGGAATGCAGGTTGCGTTGCTGACCTCTACCGCACTTACTGCGGAGGTTAATGCCTTAAAGAAGAGCCTCGAGCGGTCCGAGAGTGAGCTCGGCCGTGCCAAGAAGCAGCTCGAGGCCAAGGAAGGTAAGTAACACCTTATTAAAGTTGTACCTTATAAAAAAGTATTTGGTTGCAAAAAATAACAAGGATAACGTGGGTATTGTAGGGGCCATGAACGAGGTGGCAACCCTGAAGGAGGCGGTGTCCACGGCCGAACGCAATGCAACTGCGGAGCGCACCGAGCGAGAGAAACAGGAGGCGCGGGTGGAGGAAGTGCGGCAAGAGCTCCAGGCTCTCATGGAAAAACACGAGAATTTGGAGCGTGACTCAAAAACTCGAGTGTCCGAGCTTGCGTCCGCTCTTGAGAGTGCCAAAGCCGCTAAGGCCGAAGCCCAAAAGGCCCTCCAGGAGATCGAGGCGGTGAAGAAGATAGCGGCGGGTAAGGCATTCTTCATGCAAAGCAAGCATGTAAAAGTGAATTACCTGTTACTTACCCAAATTCGGAGCTCTCCAGGAGCGTTCGCAGATCTGCCCCGCAGCGTGTCAGATGCCGCTGCATACTACAGAGCCGAGGAGGGGAGCTCGATGGAGAAGGTGTTCTGGTCTCAGTATGCTGAGGCCGGACATCCGATGCCCCTAAGCGACCAGCTGAAGCAGCTGGTCGAGCTCCATAAGGTGGCCGAACAAGCCATGAAGGGCCTCATAGTTCGGCTTTGGCCCAAAGAGGCCATGCCTGGGAGCTACTTCGGTCTGGTGCGGCGGCTGGTGCACGCCTGTCCATGGGTTGACGTCATCAAGCACTCCGCCTGTATTGAAGGTGCCCGTCGGGCCCTTGCCCGCGCTAAGGTGCACTGGGGCAGGATGGACGCCGAGAAGCTTGTGACGGACGCGCCACCGCCGGGCAAGGAGTATCGCACGCCCAAGATATATTACAAGGGTGTCCTGAAGGGTGCCCGCATTATTGCGGGTGAGTGCTCCAAAGATGTAATCTTTGATTAAACTCGCATTTTGTTATCCTTTGCGCTGAAAACTTTGTTCATATGCGCTAAGCAACTTTTGTTAATTTAAAATATTACCTTGTGTGCGGCCGTTAATTAAATCTTAGAGATGGCGATTCAATAAACTTCGCCCCCATGCACGAGTCTTTGGGGTGTTGGGATAAACTTGGCGCTCTTGTTCCCATCTTTGGGTCCTTCTAGGGAGGCGCTCAACACAACGAACGAGGCAACCGGACTTATAATGCTTGAACACTCTCACTTAGCCATAGAACTCTATAATTTTAAATTTCGGTGAAGCCCCTAGTGTTCGAAAGGCCGAATTTGGGGCGCTATCCACGCCTGGGCCGGACAAAGCTGGTTCCTCGCTCTAAGCGGCATAAGTCTTTAGGGACTCGAAAAAACCTCTCGAACAGCGACCGGCTCTCGCCCCATCATGACGGTCAGTTTTAGCTTTCTCCACTGAGGTGCTCACCCAGCTCAACTAGGGAACAATCGCAGTGGTTTTCCCAGCACTACCTTAGCTGATACAACGGAACGTAAGGTACCAAAACATGGGAGCTGGGCAAACCCAACTATTGACCCAAGACATGATTTGGAGCCGATGCATATAATGCTATAAGTTCGGGGTGCCTGTCGCAGGCCACCGTGGGGAGCGAGCACCTATGGGGCAGGGGGCCCCTTCTGGTCCGGCGGGGGGGCGAGGGCCGCACGAAGAGCAGATCGAGGTCACACACACGCGGGGGGGATTTTACCCAGCTTCGGAGCTCTCCGGAGAGATAAAACTCCTACTGCTGCTTTGTGTTGTATTTGTTCCTACTCGAGAGCGCGAGCGTATTGTGGTGTTGGATGTGTCGAATGGACCGAACCCCCTCTACGTGCGCATGGGCCTCCCTTTTATAGTCTAAGGGGGTCACCGACAGGTGGCAACACAGAAAGAGGGGGTAAAAGAGTAAAAACGCAGGTTGGTACAACAGTGTCCAACAGTGTCCCCTACCTAACTCTGACGGCAGGGGACAAAGGCATTTAATGCCCGTCCGGTCGCCCCAACAGTGCAAGGAAACGACCGTTAGGTGCGCCACCGGTCGCCACGATGGCCTCCTTGTCAGCTCCTCTTGCCACCTCGCACCGCATGGCTGCACAGCGCCTCGCCACGTGCTCCCGGGATGGCCCTGGGGTGACACGTCGTTGGATGCGCTGGAGCTTGGGTGCAGGGTGGCAGCCTTGCCGCGGCAAGCGCCTTGCCGCGGCCTTCTCTTGTTGCGCCGGCAAGCTTGCCGGTCGTAGGGCCTTGCCGGGACGCGCGGGGCGTCGCGGCAAGTCTTCTGGACGCGCCTTGGTTGGCCTTCCCGGCAAGCTCCTCTTGCCGGGGCCTTGTTCTCTTGGTTGACACTTTGTTTTTGAGTGGCAGTAAGTGGAAATGACGGAGGGTCTTGGCGGGCGCCCGGTGAGCCTTGCCGCAGGGTGCTGCAACTGCCCGTGCACAAGTTCGGGGTAAAAAGTTCCCCTACTTTAGTACACCGATAGGAGCCCCGAACTGGGCCATACGGTGCGGCGTTGTTGGGCCAGGCCCAAAAGCAGTCTGCGAGCACGGCGGCACAGGTCAAGCGAATCCGCTCCGAATCCACCGCACCCTCTCGTAACGGCACGCGTCAATCGCGACGTCGTGGGAGGCGTGGGTGGTGTGTGCGATTTTCGAGGCGCCCACCCCTGTGACCACGGGGCAGGGTGAGGTCACTTCATCTGTCGCCCCGGCTTCGCCTCCCCGCCACGCGGCTCCCATGCACGTGGGGTCGTGGGCGGTGAAGGTGGGAAACCGAGCCGTCACGGGCGGAGGTGGTGGGTCGGCCCCGTTCCTCTGTTCTCCCCGTGCTCCGATTGGCTGAGCGGGGCGGCCGAGGCCCCACCTTGCTTCTTTAAAAAGGGGCGGAAGGGGAGCGCAAAAATCCCGCACTTCCTCATCTTCTCCCTTCTTCGACTTCTACTACCCTTCCTCTCATCCGCCATGGAGGAAGGGAACCCTGGTCCTTCATCGGTGGCGGCGAGGGTCGCCACCAGGCAGCGCGCCTCTCCCTACCCCGCACCAGTGGTGGCGGAGCCAGCCACGAGGGGAAGAGGGAGGGGGCGAGGTCGTGGACGAGGCCGAGGACGTGGTCGGAGCGCTCGGGGAAGAGGCGGCCGGGGCGGTGCGCCACCCCCGCCTCCGCCGGCAGCCCCTCTCCTCGAGGCGGTCCATACCGGGGACGATCCTTGGGAGTTCTTCGTCAAGCTGCGCCGGGCGCCTCGTCGTCGCCTCCGACTTCCGGCTTCGTTTGCGAGCGCGATGGAGCCGGACCCGCCCGAGATGCTGGAATTGCGCATGAGGGGTTGTGGGATCAGCGGCACGCGAGTTAGTGTCGTATCCCCAGCCCCCGGCGTGATGTACTTTGATCGAGGGTGGAAGACGTTCGCCCGCATCCACAGCTTGACGGTGGGGTTCACCCTCCATTTTAAGTTAATGGAGGGCGACCTTCTCGCCGTCAAGGTCTTCGGGGACTCCGGCACCCGGGCGAGATGCTGCGTGGACAGCTCCTCCGATAGCGAAGACTCCCCCTCTAGCGAGAGTGACGAGGAGGAGAGCGACAGCGACGACGAGAGCGGTGGGTCCGACTAAGCGTCGGCCATCGCCTCGCGCGCCACCAGCGACCCCATCATCCGGGTCGCCGGCCTTCTGAACTCCCCGGGGCCGTCTCCTTGGGCGGCTGGCGTAGTGAGGCTGCGGAAGAGGAAGGGGTGGCGGCAAGGCCATCAAGTCAGAGTACGAGGGCGTGGCGCCCTCGACAGCGTGCTGACGTCCTACCGCCCCGTCTTCGAGCGCTGCTTCCGGCGCCTCCGCCTCCGCCAAGCCCCTGGCCGGCCCCCGGGATGTTCTCTTGGTGTCTTCTGGCACCCGTAGTTCACCTAGGCGCCCCTTTTGCCCTTCCCGGCAAACTTCTCTTGCCGGGACCTCCTTGACCTACCTCCTGAAGAGAGAAACAGGAGAGGGATTACGGGCACCTTATCTTTTTAATTTGTAAGCCTTCGGGCCTTAGCTGCATTTAAAACTTGTAATCCTCTCTTTCATGTTTTTCATCCTCTATGGACTTGTACTGGAATGGGATGTTTTTTAATGAAAAAGGGGAATGCTTGCCGGGTTATATCCTTTACTTGATTCTGTGTCTTGTATGTTTTCATCCAACGCTTCGAGGGAACTTGCCGGTGTTAGCACACTTGCTGAGTGCGGAACATCAGCAGCCCGCTGGCGGTGCTATTTCCGGCAAGAAACCTTGTCGGGTCAGTTGCAGCGCACTTGTATTGTTGAGCGGACTCGGAAACAAATCAAGGGCGCAACTTGGCCGCGATTCGGCTCCTCCGCGCTCGGGTTTTTCATACAAGGCACGCTCATTCAAGGACGCGGCCTAGCATTCCCCAGTCCATAAGAGGATGCATGATGAGGGATGAAAAACTTATCTGATATCACAGCCCCCCGGCAACTCTGGCTTGTCGAGACACAGGAGCCTGCGCCCTTCTCTTTTGTTCTTGCCGCTGGCATCGCAGCCCCCAGCGACCCTGGCTTGCCGCGGAGGGACCTTGGTGCCCGCAGCCCCCGGCACTGCGGGTTTGCCGGGCTCAGGTGCCGGTGCGCCTTCTTGCTCTTTCCTTGTCGCTGCTATTTCAGTCATGAGAACAACTTAGGCAGCGCCGTAATAAGTTATTTTTGTAATGTATCTTCATCCTGGGCTACGCTCGCCGTGTTACATCCTTTGTATGTTTTTACCCTACGCTTTTAGGGAACTTGCCGGTGCATACACACTTGCTGAGTCGCGGAACGTCGACAGCCTCTTTGGCGGTGTAGGCTCGGCAAGAAACCTTGTCGGGGCTAGTTGCGGTAGCGCTTTCATTGTTGAGCGGGCTCGAAAACAAATCAAGGGCGCAACGTAGCCTCGAGCTGGTTCCTCCATGCACAGGTTTTTCATACAAAGCACGTCCTACGGCAAGGCTCGCTATGTTATATCCTTTACTCCGTCGCACCCCTTGTATGTTTTTACCCTACGCTTTTAGGGAACTTGCCGGTGCATACACACTTGCTGAGTGCGGAACATCAGCAGCCCACTGGCGGTGTAGCCCTCGGCAAGAAACCTTGTCGGGCTAGTTGCAGCGCACTTTTATTGTTGAGCGGACTCGAAACAAATCAAGGGTGCAACTTAGCCACGAGCCGGCTCCTTCCGCGCACGTGTTTCCCATACAAGGCATGGACGTTCAAGGAACATAACACAAAAATTAAAAACTGATGGTGCTCTGCACTCAAACTTCGGGCAACTTAGCTTTTTCTGTCTTCCGTGCTTCGGCAGGATTGCACTTCTTCCTTGACTCTCTCCCTTGTATGTTTTCACCCTCACACTTTTAGGGAACTCGCCGGTGCAAGCACACTCGCTGAGTCTTGAACGTCGGAGTTCAATGGCGGTGTTGCCTCCGGCGAGAAACCTCGTCGGGCTAGTTGCGGCGCACCTTTATTGTTGAGCGGACTCGAAACAGATCAAGGGTGCAACTTAGCCACGATTCGATCCCTTCGTGCACAAGTTTCCCATACAAGGTATGGTCTTTCAAGGAATACGACTCAAAAGTTCAAAACTGACTGCTCTCTTTGCTCTACTTGTCGGTGGAGCTCGATGGCGCGTCCTCGACGGCAGCGCAGCGCTCCGAAGAGGTGCGCTTGTCGGAGTGGGCACCAGAGCTATCTTTGCCGGACTCAGTCTTTGGTGAGGCTATCTTCGCCTTCTTGCACTTGCCGGTGGAGCTCGATGGTGCGTCCTCGACGGTAGCGCAGCACTCCGAAGAGGTGCGCTCGCCGGAGTGGGCATCAGAGCTACTCTTGCCGGACTTGGGTTTCTTCTTCCCCCGGGGAGCTTCAGCGGCAAGTGGCTTGTGTTCTGCTGCGGCTGCTGCTTCCCGGTAGATCTTGTCGGTACAGATAAGTGCATCCTTCTTGTCACCATGGACTGAAATAACACTTATCGGACCAGGCATCTTGAGCACATTGTAAGCATAGTGCGAGGCTGCCATGAACTTGGCAAGCGCTGGACGGCCGAGTATCCCATTGTATGGCAACGGGAAATCAGCAACGTCAAATGTGACTCTCTCTGTCCTGAAATTCAACTCACTGCCAAATGTCCTTTGGCGTGATCTTCCCCTTTGGCTTGCTCCTTCCCGGATTTATCCCTTGAAAAGTACCAGTTTCTTCGAGCTCGCTGTCGGGGATCTGGAGCTTCTTGAGCACTGCGGAGGAGATGAGATTCAGGCCGGCCCCGCCGTCAACCAACATCTTCGTGACTTTGAGGTTGCGGATAGTTGGTGAGACCAACATGGGCAAGCACCCGACCGCGGTGATGCGATCAGGGTGGTCCTCAACATCAAAGACGATGGGCGTGCTAGACCACTTCAGGGGCTTGCGCGATTCGACTGATGGCTCTGCTGCGTTCACCTCCCGCACCCATTGTTTGAGTTGACGGTGCGAGGTGTGCAGAGAAGCACCGCCGTCAACGCACAAAACCTCCGTGCCTTACGAAACTCTTGATCATCAGTCTCATCCTCATCCATCTCATCATCCTCATCTTCTTCTTCGTCCTTGTCACGGCCCCGGGGAGGTCTATCTCCTTGCCGCTGCTTGGGCTTGCCGCGGCGCCCTCCCTGGGCGGGAAGCTTCTTGCTGGATCCTCCGCCACCTTTCTAGGCCTTCTCTTTGTCGCGGCGCTCGTATTCAGCTTTCTGTAGCTCTGCCATCTGCTCGACTTTCTTGCATGCTTGGAGATCATGGCCCTTGGTGCGATGGATCTTGCAATATTGCTTGCCGGAGCCGTCATGCTTGTCGGCGGCCACCACAGCCTCGCCGGAGTCGTCAGCTTTGGCCTTGTCGGAGCCGCCTCCATTGCCGGACTGCTCAACAACTAGCACATCCTTAGCCTTTCTCTTTCTATTATTCCGCCTCCGGTTCCGTCTTGCCGGAGCGGTGTCCTCACTATCAGATCCCTCTGCTCCTACATGCTCTCCGGGGAGTTTCCTCCCCTCTTCAGCACGGGCGCACTTGTCGGCCAGAGCATAGAGCTCGCTGACATCTCTGATCTTGCACATCACCATCTCCTCCCTCATCCTGCGGTTACGCATGTCCTGGTGGAACGCGCTGATAACCGCGGCAGGGTGGACGTCTGGGATGTTACGCTGCACCTGGCTGAATCTCTGTATGTACTTGCGCAAGGGCTCTCCTTCCTTCTGGGCGAGCAGATGAAGATCGCTTTCCTGGCCATGAGGCTTGTGGCCGCCTGTGAAGGCACCGACAAACTGATGGCACAGGTCCGCCCACGAAGAGATGGAGCTGTCCGGCAAGTGCATGAGCCAAGATCTGACGTTGGGCTTGAGCACCAGCGGGAAGTAGTTGGCGAGGATCTTCTCGTCGCGCCCCCCGGCAGCCTGCACCACGATGGTGTAGACGCTGAGGAACTCCGACGGGTGTATCCTGCCATCGTACTTCTCGAACGCGTCGGCAAGTTCTTGGTCTTGGGCCACTGGACTTGCCGCAGCTCACGGGTGAGCAGGGCAACCTGCCACGTCTGACAAGTCGCTGGTTCTCTGGCGCATGCCGTCGGCGATGGGCCCAGCGGCTGGTCAGTTGACGCGCGCTTCTCTTCTGCGCTTCGATCGATCGGCGTCTTCATGTCATCGTTCTTGAAGAACTTGGCGTTGATCGCGGCGAGTTCGCGGGTCCGACGACGCAGTGGAGTCGGCGTCGGGGCTGGCCCGGTGAGTCGGCGATCTTGGCCTTCGGGGTGGGGAGTGCATGGAAGTGGCACCCCCAGCGGTCTTGTCGGCGTCGTCTTGCGCCTGGGCGGCTTGCCGGGGCTTCGATGCGCTCGGTTCCCGGGGCTTGTCGCCGTTGGCGAAGCCGATGAGGCTATAAATGGTCATCCTCCAGTCGTCAATCTTATATGGCGCGGAGGTAGTCTAAAATAGCTGGGCTCGGGCGGCGCTTCCTCTGTGGTCTTAGGTGGCGGTGGCGGCGGCGGCGCGAGGAACGGGACATGCTCGGACTCCCAATTGGATTGGAAGGAGCAACACCCCGCCGGGCGATCGTACTTCACTCGCGCCCGGCATCTTTGGCGTGCGTTGGTCTTGAACGCCCGTGACCCACCAGCTTGGCCTTGTTCCGCGAAACGCGGTGCGAAACCGTGGCATTGTTGATCTTGCACCTCCCGAGAGGCGCGGTGGATATCGAGCGCCGAAGCTTGCGGAGCCTTGCCTTTGGACCTGGTGACGACGTGAGTGCCGCCACCGGCACCCGTTCCTCCGCCGGCGTCCGCCCGATCGCCCGTTTGCTCCGGTGGCGATAGGGCGATCGCGAGCGGGCGGCTACCTCCGAAGCCTTCTTCTTCGGTGGCATGTTGACGAAGATGTCGAGGTAGCGCGCGTGGAAACCGGATCAGGTTCGCACAACCTCGGCGCCCCTACGGGCGCCAAAGATGTCGCGGCCACCGTGGGGAGCGAGCACCTATGGGCGAGGGCCTTCGGTCGGCGAGGGGCGAGGGCCGCCGAAGAAGCGGTCGAGGTCACACACGCGGGGGATTTTACCCAGCCGGAGCTCTCGGAGAGATAAAACTCC
Source organism: Aegilops speltoides (assembly GCA_021437245.1). Taxonomy (NCBI): domain Eukaryota; kingdom Viridiplantae; phylum Streptophyta; class Magnoliopsida; order Poales; family Poaceae; genus Aegilops; species Aegilops speltoides. The sequence goes on along the minus strand of JAHHZJ010001742.1, from coordinate 2,970 downwards.
TCTGCTGCTTTGTGTTGTATTTGTTCCTGCTTTCGAGGCGGCGTGTTGTGTCTTGGATGTGTCGAATGGACCGAACCCCTCTATGTGCGCATGGGCCTCCCTTTTATAGTCTAAGGGGTCACCGACAGTGGCAACACGAAAGAGGGGTAAAAGAGTGAAAACGCAGGTTGGTACAAGAATGTCCAGCAGTGTCCCTACCTAACTCGACGGTAGGGGACAAAGGCATTAATGCCCGTCCGGTCGCTAACAAAGGCAAGGAAGCGACCGTTAGGTGCGCCACCGTTCGCCACGATGGCCTCCTTGTCGGCTCCTCTTGCCACCTCGCACCGCATGGCTGCCTGGCGCCTCGCCACGTGCTCTGGGATGGCCACAGGGTGACACATCGTTGGATCTTGCTGGAGCTTGGGTGCAGGGTGGCAGCCTTGCGCGGCAAGCGCCTTGCATGACCCTTCTCTTGTTCTTGCGGCAAGCTTGCGGTCGTCGGGCCTTGCCGGGACGCGCGGGGCGTCGCGACAAGTCTTCTGGACGCGCCTTGGTTGGCCTTCCCGGCAAGCTCCTCTTGCCGGGGCCTTGTTCTCTTGGTTGACACTTTGTTTTTGAATGGCAGTAAGTGGAAATGACGGAGGGTCTTGGCGGGCGCCCGGTGAGCCTTGCCGCGGGGTGCTGCAACTGCCCGTGCACAAGTTCGGGGTACTAAGGTACCCCTACTTTAGTACACCGACAGTGCCGCACTTGTGAAAGTGTTCGGACTTATCACACCATAATTTGGGGAACTTAAGCCCCTGGTGTATTTAGCCATACCAAAACGTATGGATGCAACATGTCATAAGTGAACATATGTATAAAAAGGAATGCCATGATAAAAAAGGGTGCATTGTTTATTCCAAAAATACTGCAATGGGTGCGAGACGATAAAAATAGTGTGATAAGCAAGGGGTGGGACTATTGAACATGTCCCCCTCCAGGGGTAGGCTGCGGAATGGTATGTAAAACAGGTATAATGCTCGTAATGGAGACCACCTGGATACTCGTCGTAGCTTTTCTGCTTCCCTGGCTGTTGCATCGTTAGTTCGGCAGATCCACTGCCGGACAGGGCTTATGAAAGACGGAGTCCTGAGAATAAGAATAAGAAAAAAAAGAGAATGACCAATTCGGGAGCCCCTGGTGTGGTTGATCCGCACTCTGGGCCTGCCGTGGTCGTGCCCCTCCCCCTATGCCATGGTATCTCCAGAGCGTAATGATGTATGTGTGGCACTGATCTCGCGATGTCGCGAGGGCTGGAGTTGGGGCCGCATTGCTATGCGTGCTCGGAACGTGCCAGGTGGTCTTGTTGTAGGTTACTCCGGGCGCGCTTGACGGTGTCCGGTCGCTTAACGGCCGGACTCGAGAATTGCCTTAAGAGGCTGCTCTGTACTTCCGCCACGAGAGCCGCTGTATGCTCCTCCGTTCGGAGGGATCGTTCAGTGTTTCCATTGATCATGATAACTCCTCGAGGGCCTGGCATCTTGAGCTTGAGGTATGCGTAGTGCGGCACCGCATTGAACTTTGCAAGTACGGTTCGTCCGAGCAGTGCATGATAGCCGCTGCGGAACGAGACTATGTCGAAGATTAACTCCTCGCTTCAGAAGTTATCCGGGGATCCGAAGACTACTTCAAGTGTGATTGAGACGGTACAATTGGCCTCTACACCTGGTATGACGCCTTTAAAGGTCGTTTTTGTGGGTTTAATCCATGAGGGGTCTATGCCCATCTTGCGCACTGTATCCTGATAAAGCAGGTTCAGGATGCTGCCGCCGTCCATCAAGACTCTAGTGAGGTGAAATCCGTCGACGATTGGGTCTAAAACCAATGCGGCGAATCCGCCGTGGCGGATACTAGTGGGGTGGTCCCTTCGATCGAAAGTGATCGGGTAGGAGGACCACGGATTGAAGTTTGGGGCGACTGTCTCCATCGCGTATACGTCCCTAAGCGCACGCTTCCGCTCCCTTTTCGGTATGTGGGTTGCGTATATCATGTTCACCGTCCGCACTTGTGGGGGGAATCCCTTCTGTCCTCTACTGTTCGGCGGCCGTGTCTCCTCCTCGTCGTCTCTATGCAGCCCCTTGTCGTTGCCTTCGGCAATTAACTTGCCTGCCTGTTTGAACACCCAACAATCTCTGTTGGTGTGATTAGCTGGCTTTTCGGGGGTGCCGTGTATCTGGCACGAGCGATCGAGTATCCGATCCAAATTGGACGGTCCTGGAGTAGTTCTTTTGAATGGCTTTTTCCGCTGACCGGGTTTAGAGCCTCTGAATCCGGCGTTGACTGCCGTATCTTTAGTATTATCGCCGTTAATGCGGCGTTTGTGCTTATTGCGACGCGACCTGCCACTGCTGTCTTTGGTATCCGAACTACCAGAGTTTTTAGTTAGGTTGTTACTGCGGGCTAGCCAGCTGTCTTCTCCCGCACAGAAGCGGGTCATGAGTGATGTAAGGGCCGCCATTCATTTCGGCTTTTCCTGTCCTAGGTGTCGGGCCAGCCATTCGTCGCGGATGTTGTGTTTGAAGGCTGCCAGGGCCTCTGCATCCGGACAGTCGACGATTTGATTTTTCTTGGTTAAGAACCAAGTCCAGAATCGTCTGGCCGATTCGTCTGGCTGCTGAATTATGTGGCTTAGGTCATCGGCGTCTGGTGGTCGCACATATGTGCCCTGGAAGTTATCGAGGAATGCGGCTTCCAGGTCCTCCCAACACCCAATTGATTCTGTTGGCAGGCTGTTGAGCCAATGCCGAGCTGGTCCTTTAAGCTTGAGTGGGAGGTATTTGATGGCGTGAAGATCGTCACTGCGGGCCATGTGGATATGAAGGAGATAGTCTTCGATCCAGACCGCAGGGTCTGTTGTGCCATCGTAGGATTCGATGTTCACGGGTTTGAACCCTTCGGGGATTTGATGATCCATTACTTCATCTGTGAAGCATAATGGGTGTGCGC
>JAHHZJ010001741.1:0-138304 GCA_021437245.1 Aegilops speltoides | reverse complement strand
CACCTCTGTATTGGGCTATATCACGACGTAGCTCAAGCGAGCTTTGTCTACAGTGTGCGGCCCGGCCAAAATTGCTGTATCCGGCGCGACGGCTGTCGTCGCGTATTGTGGGGCGCCCACGCGATCCGTAGATCGATCTTGATTGTCTTGCCTTATCCTCCAATATTTCTCGCAAATCCGGCGCATTCCCCTGTGGCTTTGTACATTTCGAGCGATGCCGGGGTGCGGCTTTAGTGGAGGGCCTGGAGGCCTCTCTGTCGCGGCCGCAAGGTGGCCGGTCGGCCGTATTGTGCGCTGGTGATGTAGGTTTATATGCTTCCTCCTCTAATCGGGGCAGCAGCTTGCGTTTGGGGAAGCTTTTGGAGGGCCTTCGAGTTCGTACTCTTCGGCTGCGAGGACTTCAGTCCATCTGTCGGCTAGCAAATCTTGATCAGCTCTAAGCTGTTGCTGCTTTTTCTTGAGGCTACTTGCCATGTCCATAAGCCTGCGTTTGAAACGCTCTTGCTCGACGGGATCCTCAGGCACAACAAATTCGTCGTCGTCGAGGCTTGCCTCGTCTCCGAAGGGAGGCATGTAATTATCGTCCTCTACCTCTTCGGTTGCCGACCTCGTGAGGGCTGGCTTTTTCGTCCTCCTGTGCTGAATCTTGCTGGAGGGGGTTGTCTTCGGCACTATCCGGGGTGTTATTATCTCTGGTGCCGGAATCTCCATTCTTGTTGTGGCGGGATTTGGAGCGGCGCCGCTGACACCGGCGCTTAGGCTGCTTTTTGGAGGGGTCATCCTCCGCTATTCCATCGTCGTTCCCATCCTTTGGGATGTCCACCATGTATATGTCGTATGAAGAGGTGGCTTTCTAGTGCCCAGTAGGCGCTGGTTCTTGGTCGTCTCCGGCATCGTTGTCCATACCGTCGATGTCTTCGGAGTCGAAGTCTAGCATGTTGGTTGAGTCATCGGCAGTGGCTACGAAGTGGGTGGTGGGTGGGCTTTGAATTTCTTTGTCGTCCGCATCCCAACCGTCCTGGCCATAATCCGGCCAAGGCTCTCCTGACAAAGAGACACTTTAGCGAATTCAGGATGTCGCCGAAAGGCGAGTGCTGAAAGATGTCTGTAGCGGTGAACTCCATGATCGACGCCCAATCGGATTCGATTGGCAGGGGCACGGAAGGTTCGGGGTCCGGAGAGGAGTCCGGCACCTTGGAGTCATGAGCTTCATGAGGGACAGGGTCGGTATTCGGCTCCATCGCCGTAGAGGTAACAACCCTCGAGGTAGTGTCCAACCACTCATCCTTGATTGGCGCCGTCTGCTCTGAACCAAGGGTCGGAGCGGACTCTCGTGCGGCCTCCAGGGCACTGTCCGGCGGCAGAGCTAAATCATGCCCATCGAGACAGTGCGGCACGCCTGGCTGTGGCTCGAATCCGTAGAAGATCGAGCCTCTGCGGATGTCGGCCGTATAGTTCAAACTTCCAAATCTGACCTGATGGCCAGGGGTGTAGCTTTCGATCTGCTCTAGATGGCCAAGTGAATTGGCCTGCAGTGCGAAGCCGCTGAATACGAAGATCTGTCCGGGGAGAAAAGTCTCACCCTGGACCGCGTTGTTGTTGATGATCGAAGGAGCCATCGAGCCTATAGGTGACGACACAGAGGAACTCTCAATGAAAGCACCAATGTCGATGTCAAAACCGGCGGATCTCGGGTAGGGGGTCCCGAACTGTGCGTCTAGGCGGATGGTAACAGGAGGCAAGGGACACGATGTTTTTACCCAGGTTCGGGCCCTCTCGATGGAGGTAAAACCCTACTCCTGCTTGATTGATATTGATGATATAGGTAGTACAAGAGTAGATCTACCACAAGATCAAGGAGGCTAAACCCTAGAAGCTAGCCTATGGTATGATTGTTGTGTGTCCTATGGACTAAAACCCTCCGGTTTATATAGACACCGGATAGGGCTAGGGTTACACACAATCGGTTACAATGGTAGGAGATCTACATATCCATATCGCCAAGATTGCCTTCCACGCCAAGGAAAGTCCCATACGGACACGGGACGAAGTCTTCAATCTTGTATATTCATAGTCTTGCAGTCCGGCCAATGATGATAGTTCGGCTATCTGGACACCCCCTAGTCCAGGACTCCCTCAATGAGCTATTGGTGTTATTGCTATACAAACTTGTTCTAATATTTCATGGTAATGTTGCAGGGTTCTGGTGGCGATGCCGATGGTCGTCGAGAGGTTTGTGGACCGGACGGTGTTGTGGCTGCCGATGTATGGAGAGGCGAAGCTGCTGCTCATCATCTACCTCTGGCACCCTGATACGTCTCCAACATATCTATAATTTTTGATTGTTCCATTCTATTATATTACCCGTTTTGGATGTTTATGAGCTTTACTTTACACTTTTATATCATTTTTGGGACTAACCAACTAACCGGAGGCCCAGCCCGAATTGCTATTTTTTTTTGCCTATTTCAGTGTTTCCAAGAAAAGGAATATCAAACGGAATGAAACCTTTGGGAGAAATCTTTTTGGAACAAACGTGATCCAGAGGACTTGGAGTGGAAGTCAAGAAACGAGGGAGGCGGCCACGAGGATGCCCGGCACGCGCCCTACAGGTGGGCGCTTCCCGCCCTCGTGGGCCCCTCGAGTGTCCACTGACCTACTTCTTCCTCCTACATATACCCATGTACCCCAAAAACATCAGAAGCGACCACGAAAACCTAGTTCCAATGCCGTAACCTTCTATATCCGTGAGATCCCATCTTGGAGCCTTCGCTGGCGCTCCGCCGAAGGGGGAATCGACCATGGAGGGCCTCTACATCATCTCAAAGGCCTATCCGATGAGTTGTGAGTAGTTTACCACAGACCTTCGGGTCCATAGTTATTAGCTAGATGGCTTCTTCTCTCTCTTTGAATCTCAATACAAAGTTCTCCTCGATCTTCTTGGAGATCTATTCGATGTAACTCTTTTTGTAGTGTGTTTGTCGAAATCCGATGAATTTTGGGTTTATGATCAAGTTTATCTATGAGAAATGTTTGAATCTCCTCTGAATTCTTTTATGTGTGATTAAGTTATCTTTGCAAGTCTCTTCGAATTATCAGTTTGGTTTGGTCTACTAGATTAATCTTTCTTGCAATGGGAGAAGTGCTTAGCTTTGGGTTCAATCTTGCGGTGTCCTTTCCCAGTGATAGCAGGGTAGCAAGGCACGTATTGTATTGTTGCCATCAAGGATAAAAAGATGAGGTTTATATCATATTGCATGAGTTTATCCCTCTACATCATGTCACCTTTCTTAATGTGTTACTCTGTTCTTTATGACCTTAATACTCTAGATGCATGCTGGATAGCGGTCGATGTGTGGAGTAATAGTAGTAGATGCAGGCAGGAGTTGGTCTACTTGTCACGGACGTGATGCCTATATACATGATCATGTCTAGATAATCTCATAATTATGTGCTTTTCTATCAATTGCTCGACAGTAATTTGTTCACCCACTATAATACTTATGCTATCTTGAGAGAAGCCACTAGTGAAACCTATGGCCCCCGGGTCTATCTTTTATCATATAAGCTTTCACTGTACTTTTATTTGCATCTTTACTTTTCCAATCTATATTATAAAATACCAAACATATATTTGTCTTATCATTTTATCTCTATCAGATCTCACTTTCGCAAGTTGCCTTGAAGGGATTGACAACTCCTTTATTGCGTTGGTTGCGAGTTCTTGTTTGTTTGTGTAGGTGCATGGGACTTTTGAGGAGCCTCCTACTGGATTGATACCTTGGTTCTCAAAAACTGAGGGAAATACTTATGCTACTATTTCTGCATCACCCTTTCCTCTTCAAGGAAAACCAATGCAAGCTCAAGACGTAGCACACCCCAACACACGGGTAAGCAGTCGATCAGACACCCTGAGCCGAGAGATGATCAACATTTCAGATAGACCTGATTCGGTATGTGGCCAATTCTGAATCTGAATCTTAATGGTGTTCGGATTTCAGGGTGCGGGGCACGTGTACGATGGCTTCATCCGCTGGTGATGTGGCATGAGGCTGACATTGACCGGGGCCTACTTGACCTGAGGGCTAGGGCGAGGGACGTGACGGCGGCACAACTCAAGGAGGCGGCTGCCATCGGTCAAGTGTGGCTCGTCGAGGCTGCCTGTTGTGTTTCATCGCAGCTGCAGGCCGCGATATCAGGCCGGGAAAGCGCCACGCATTGATGAGTGAGCCAATTTTGGATCAGACCATAACAACGTGTCTCAGTCTCTAACGTCTAGAAGTAGTGGTAATGTTTTGAATTTGCATGGCAAGAACCACTTACATAGGTAGCTGGCATGCACAACACTGTGTTTACACTCTTACTTATGTAAAAGATATGAATTATACACGAGTTGCCTCTACAATGAGGAACTGCGATAGTAGATATGACAATTGTGTGATAGAATGGAATTGATTGATTTATATATATATATATATTTAATTTCTAATAAGTCAGTAGTAGCGTGGGAAAAAGCTGCTCGCTACTAGTATTTAGGATACTAGTAGCTTTGGTATTATAGACATGCTACTACTATTTCATTAGTAGTAGCGCGGGTACGCAATAGCACTAGCGTGGGTGGCACACGCTACTACTAACAAAGTTAGTAGTAGCGCGGGTTTAACCCGTGCTACTACTAACTATTGGCTGTAGCGCGATACTAGTAGCACGGGTACCCGCACTGCTAGTAGCCATTTTACCCGCGCTGCTAGTATCCTTTTTCCTAGTAGTGAACATCAGGACTCGGTTTGCAACTTGCCATCAGATGAAAACAACAGGTCCTTGTGAAACTGAAGAACAGTTTGATCAAATTAATTAATAAAATTTTCCTTCTGACTCATGGATCTAAGCACGTTTAAATTGGAAACAAAGAAAGAAAAAAAATAGATTAGCAAGGCAATAGATAAACTATGCATGGCCAGTTTTAGGCAGATAGTCTAGTTGCACTGTCTCATGAAATTAGGAGGAACATGAGCATCAAAATAGAATTTGTCCATTCACAGATGCTAGATAACCGTGTAATAATTATGAACATCGATGGCAAGGAGAGGAGCTCACTATGGCTGCTTCTGTAGGGATGCCGAACACCACCACCGCTGCCATCGTCGCATGGAAGCAGCAGCGCCAAGGTGCCTGGCACAATGAACCCGTTGTCGTCCGCGTCGGTGAAGGTGGTGGTGTTGTACCAAACTGAATCCTGCTGCACAAGAAGGACAAGAGAAATAACAGTGAGATTGCCTACTGTACTTTGGTTTACAAGAAGCAAACTAACCAGTGTGAAGCCAAAGTCCTAAAAGTGAGGACTGGAGAGATATGTCTAGATGATTCAGATTGCATGACTTGAATATATAAATGGCAGAGAGCCCCAAACCAAATTGACTATCAGGTAAGTGACATTACAAAGAGAATTAGTTAATCATGTAACATGGCAGAGAAAAGAAAGTGCTCCATGCTTGTTGCTTGAAACTACATCGACTACTAATGCATACATACACACGTCAATTAACCCTTAAATTCCTCTGTTGGCATCTTATCTCTCGACACACACTCTTTCTAGATATGGGAATTTTGTTACTGGGACACTTCAAGTCTTTTTTTGTTTGGATTGAAGGACCTTGTGATTTGAAATATATATCTAGTTAGCCTCGTCTCCTCTCCTTTGAAGAGTTGTTTCAAAATTTAATTTGTAACTTGCATCTAGCACTAGTATATGGGTTGTTGAACCAGAGCACTTGTCAACATCAGGACTCGATGTGCAACTTATCATCAGATGAAAACAACATGTCATTGTAAAACTGAATAGCAGTTTCAATCAAGTTAACTAATAAAAGCCACTTTCCGACTCAAGGATCTAAGCACTTTTAAATTGGAAAGAAAGAAAAAGAAAAGGAGAAACTAGATTAGTTGGGCAATAGAAAAACTATGCACAACCAGTTTTAGGCGGATGGTCTAGTTGCACTGTTGGGGAACACGGTAATTTCAAAAAAATCCTACGACCACGCAAGATCTATCTAAGTGATGCATAGAAACGAGAGGGGAGAGTGTGTCCATGTATCCTCGGAGACCGAAAGCGGAAGCGTTTCAATAACACGGTTGATGTAGTCGAACTTCTTCGCGATCGAACCAATCAAGTACTGAACGTACGACACTGATACGTCTCCAACATATCTATAATATTTTATGTATTCATGCCATGTTTATAATATTTCTACATGATTTTGGTATGATTTGATTAGAACTAACCCGGACTGACGCTGTTTTCAGCAGAACTACTGTGGTGTTGTTTTTGTGCAGAAATAAAAGTTCTCGAAATGCGCTGAAAATCAATGGAGATTTTTTCTGGAAAATATAAAAAATACTGGAACGAAGAGTTACCGGAGGGGAGTCCCATGGGGCCCACGAGGGTGGAGGGTGCGCCCACCCCCCTGGGGCGCGCCCCTGTGCCTCGTGGACTCTCCGTGGGGCCCCCTGACTTGTTCTCGACGCCAACCTCTCCTATCCCCAAACCTCCAGAAAATAACTTAGATCGGGAGTTCCGCCGCCGTAAGACTCTAGCCACCAAAAACCAATCTAGACCCTGTTCTGGCACCCTGCCGGAGGGGGGATCCATCACCGGTTCCCATCTTCATCATCCCAGCGCTCTCCATGACGAGGAGAGAGTAGTTCACCCTCGGGGCTGAGGGTATGTACCAGTAGCTATGTGTTTTATCTCTCTCTCTCTCTCTCTCTTTCTCTCTCTCTCTCTCGTGTTCTTGATTTGGCACGATCTTGATGTACCACGAGCTTTGCTATTATAGTTGGATCTTATGATGTTTCTCCCCCTCTACTCTCTTGTAATGGATTGAGTTTTCCCTTTGAAGTTATCTTATCGGACTGGGTCTTTAAGGATTTGAGAACACTTGATGTATGTCTTGCGTGGGATACCCGTGGTGACAATGGGGTATTCTATTGATTCACTTGATATATGTTTTGGTGATCAACTTGCGGGTTCTGTGACCTTGGGAATCTATGCATAGGGGTTGGCACACGTTTTCGTCTTGACCTCCGGTAGAAACTTTGGGGAACTCTTTGAAGTTCTTTGTGTTGGTTGAATAGATGAATCTGAGATTGTGTGATGCATGTCATATAATCATACCCACGGATATTTGTGGTGACATTGGAGTATCTAGGTGACATTAGGGTTTTGGTTGATGTGTGTCTTAAGGTGTTATTTTACTACGAACTCTAGGGCTGTTTGTGACACTTATAGGAATATCCCAATGGATTGATCAGAAAGAATAACTTTGAGGTGGTTTCGTACCCTACAATAATCTCTTCGTTTGTTCTCCGCTATTGGTGACTTTGGAGTGACTCTTTGTTGCATGTTGAGGGATAGTTATATGATTCGGTTATGTTATTATTGTTGAGAGAAGTTGCACTAGTGAAAGTATGAACCCTAGGCCTTGTTTCGAAGCATTACAATACCGTTTTCGCTCACTTTTGTTACTTGCTACCTTGCTCTTTTTATATTTTTCAGATTACAAAAACCTATATCTACCATCCATATTGCACTTGTATCACCATCTCTTCACCGAACTAGTGCAACTATACAATTTAGCATTGTATTGGGTGTGTTGGGGACACAAGAGACTCTTTGTTATTTGGTTGCAGGGTTGTTTGAGAGAGACCATCTTCATCCTATGCCTCCCTTGGATTGATAAACCTTAGGTCATCCACTTGGTGGAAAATTGCTACTATCCTACAAACCTTTGCACTTGGAGGCCCAACAACGTCTACAAGAAGAAGGTTGCATAGTAGACATCAAGCTCTTTTTTGGCACCGTTGCCTGGGAGGTTAGTGCTTGAAGGTATAACTTTAGATCTTGCAATCGAATCTTTTTGTTTCTTGCTTTATCACTAGTTTAGTTTATAAAAGAAAATTACAAAAAAAATGGAATTGAGGGTGCCTCATATGCTTCATCTTTTTAATATCTTTCGTGAAAATAAGGATTCCGATAATTGTGCCCGATTGCAATATTGTTAGTATTAACTCTTTGAATATCCATAGTACTAATGATGATTGCACTAGTCATGATGAAAATGTTTCGTATAAGCATGTCAACTTTTGTGGAGGGCATAGAGTTTGCAAGTACACACCAAATAGGGAAGATAAATTTTGCAAGAGGCATAAGTATTTATAAACTAAATGGTTGCAAGAGAGGCTAGATGTTTGTGTTGAAAATTTAAAATTTCTTTGCCATCCTTGTGAACTTTGCAATGAACGTGATCATTTAAATCCCCAATGCAAATTGTTTCATGATCGAATTGTGTCCAAAAATTGCGATGACTTGATTTCCCTTGCGCATCATAATGAACTTAGCTTGCTTGTGGGTTATGAAGATATGAAACGTATAACTAAGGATCTTCCAGAATTTGTCCTTGATAATGTTCTTGATTTCGATCTAGAGGAAATTTATATGTATTGTGCGGTGGATGGCATTGAAAATCCTTATATTTCCAATTACATAAAGACAAGAAAAGAAATAGAAGGTGAAGAGAATACTAATGAAGGGAAGAGACTTCCCAATATCCTCCTATTATTTCTTATGATGAATCAGGCAACGAGGAGGAGCATTCTATTCAACCAATCTCATTAATAAGGAGCTCCAAAAAGAGGATTAAACCCACACATGATGCGAAGAAGAAAAATAAAAGACGGAGAAGCAAAGGTAAAAAGGCATCCCTCCCAAATGATGTTGCTCCTACTACTCATTGTGATGATGATAATTTCTATACTATTGGTGCTATCCATACTATTAATGATGAGAGTGATTATGCTTGTGATATGAAAAGGCCCAAGCTTGGGGATGCTATGTTTGATGAGAATGACATGTTTGAGCTGCAATTAATGTTTGTCCCAAGCTTGGGGATGCTATGTTTAATGTAGATGATATTTTTAGTCTCCCAAATTATTATGATGATAGCATGCCCCCTACCTATGATGATTATATTGGCGAAAGTGGGTTTGTAAGAGTGTCAACTTTAGGAAGTAATGATCCCACTATTTTGGAGGTTGTTGAATCTTATTGTGATAATTATGGAAGTGGATTCAAAGAGGTCATGACTTTATTTAGTAATGATTCCACTATCTTGGAAGAGGTTTCAATTGATTTTGATGAGAACAAAGTTGCTACTTATGATGATTATTGTGATGATACTTATGCTATAAAAAGTAGTGATGATTATATTTATAAACTTGTCATGATTATGATTACCCTTTTTCTGAACATTACTCTTTTAATGTGGAAATAATTTATAGTATACGAGTTTCTTATGATACTCCCACTATTCCGAATGAGAAGAATTTCGCTTATGTGGAGAGTAATAAAATTTATATGCTTGGGGATCATGAAAATAATGCTTTATGTGATATTTATATTGTTCAATTCATTCATGATGCTACTGAAAATTATTATGAGTGAGGAATATATGCTTGTAGGAGTTGCAATAATATCAAGTTTCCTCTCTATGTGTTGAAAATCTTGAAGTTATGCTTGTTTTGCTTTCCTATGATAGTTGATTCTTGTTCCCATAAGTTGTTTTCTCACAAAATACCTATGCATAGGAAGTGGGTTAGACATAAATGTGTTAGTAATATTCTTCATTATGCTCTCTTTATGTTTCAATTCTTATCTTTTATGTGAGCATTATTGAAATCATCATGCTTAGCTAAAAAGGCATTAAAGAAAAGCGCTTGTTGGGAGACAACCCAATATTTAACCTTACTGTTTTGTGTGTTCACATGATTAAGCTACTGTAGTAATCATGTTTTATAGCTTTTGTTTCAATAAAGTGCCAAGTAGAACCTTTGGGAAGACTTGGGTAAAAGTTAATGCGATCTTGCTGTAAAAAACAGAAACTTTGCGCTCACGAGAATAATTGTCATTTTAAACAGAAGAGCTCTTTTAAGTTGATTCTTTTTTAAGAATATTAATAGACAAATTCCTCACGTCCACAAATTTATTTAACAATTTTTGGAGTTACAGTAGTATTCGAGAGTTACAGATTACTACAGACTTTTCTGTTTTTGACATATTCTGTTTTCTATGTGTTGTTTGCTTATTTTGATGAATCTATGAGTAGTATCGGAGGGTATGAACCATGGAGAAGTTGAAATAGAGTAGATATAACACCAATATGAATTTATAATGAGTTCACAGCAGTACCCAAGTAGTGATTTATTTTCTTATACTAACGGAGCTTACGAGTTTTCTGTTAAGTTTTGTGTTGTGAAGTTTTCAAGTTTTGGGTAAAGATTGGATGGACTATGGAATAAGGAGTGGCAAGAGCCTAAGCTTGGGGATGCCCAACGCACCCCAAGGTAATATTCAAGGACAACCAAGAGCGTAAGCTTGGGGATGCCCCGGAAGGCATCCCCTCTTTTGTCGTCCAGCTATATTTTTGTTCACCACATGATATGTGTTTTGCTTGGAGTGTCATTTTCTTTTATTTTGTTTTGCTTGTTGTTTGAATAAAGTACTTAAGATCTGAAATTCTTAAATGTTAGAGAGTCTTCACATAGTTACATAATTATTCGACTACTCATTGATCTACACTCATATCTTTTGAAGTAGTTTGTCATTTGCTCTAGTGCTTCACTTATATCTTTTAGAGCACGACGGTGGTTTTATTTTGAAGAAATAGATGAAATCTCGTGCTTCACTTATACTATTTTGAGAGTCTTTTAGAACAGCATGGTAATTTGCTTTGGTTATGAAATTAGTCCTAATATGATGGGCATCCAAGAGAGAATTAATAAAAACTTTCATATAAAGTGTATTGAATACTATGAGAAGTTTGATTCTTTATGATTGTTTTGAGATATGAAGATTGTGATATTAGAGTCATGCTAGTGGATTAATTGTGAAGTTGAGAGATACTTGTGTTAAAGTATGTGATTCCCATAGCATGCACGTGTGGTAAACTGTTATGTGATGAAGTTGGAGCATGATTTATTTATTGATTGTCTTCCTTATGAGTGGAGGTCGGGATCGCGCGATGGTTAACTTCTATAAACCCTTCCCCTAGGAGCATGCGTGTAGTACTTTGTTTTGATGACTTGTAAATTTTTCCAATAAGTATGTGAGTTCTTTATGACTAATGTTGAGTCCATGGATTATACGCACTCTCACCCTTCCACCATTGCTAGCCTCTCTTGTGTCGCGCAATTTTCGCCGATACCATACACCCACCTTATACCTTCCTCAAAAAAGCCACCATACCTACCTATTATGGCATTTCCATAGCCATTCTGAGATATATTGCCATGCAACTTTCCACCGTTCTGTTTATTATGACATGTTCCATCATTGTCATATTGCTTTGCATGATCATGTAGTTGACATCATATTTGTGGCAAAGCCACCGTTCATAATTCTTTCATACATGTCACTCTTGATTCATTGCACATCCCGGTACCCCGCCGGAGCCATTCATATAGAGTTATATTTTGTTCTAATTATCGAGTTGTAATTCTTGAGTTGTAAGTAAATAAAAGTGTGATGATCATCATTATTAGAGCACTGTCCCGGTGAGGAAAGGATGATGGAGACTATGATTCCCCCATAAGTCGGGATGAGACTCCAGACGAAAATAATAAATAAATAAATAAAGAGGCCAAAAAAAGAGAAGGCCCAAAAAACAAAAAAAATGAGAGAAAAAGATTGAAGGGACAATGCTACTATCCTTTTTCCACACTTGTGCTTCAAAGTAGCACCATGATCTTCATGATAGAGAGTCTCATATGTTGTCACTTTCATATACTAGTGGGAATTTTCATTATAGAACTTGGCTTGAATATTCCAATAATGGGCTTCCTCAAAATGCCCTAGGTCTTCGTGAGCAAGCAAGTTGGATGCACACCCACTTAGTTTCTTTTTGAGCTTTCATACACTTATAGCTCTAGTGCATCCGTTGCATGGCAATCCCTCCTCACTCACATTGATATCTATTGATGGGCATCTCCATAGCCCATTGATACGCCTAGTTGATGTGAGACTATCTTCTCCTTTTTGTCTTCTCCACAACCACCCTTCTATACCACCTATAGTGCTATGTCCATGGCTCACGCTCATGTATTGCGTGAAGATTCAAAAAGTTTGAGAATACTAAAGTATGAAATTGCTTGGCTGAAACCGGGGTTGTGCATGATTTAAATATTTTGTGTGATGAAGATAGAGCATAGCCAGACTATATGATTTTGTAAGGATAGCTTTCTTTGGCCATGTTATTTTGAGAAGACATGATTGCTTTATTAGTATGCTTGAAGTATTATTATTTTTAAGTCAATATTAAACTTTTGTTTTGAATCTTATGGATCTGAATATTCTTGCCATAATAAAGAATATTACATTGATAAATATGTTAGGTAGCACCCCACATAAAAAATTCTGTTTTTATCATTTACCTACTCGAGGACGAGCAGGAATTAAGCTTGGGGATGCTGATACGTCTCCAACGTATCTATAATTTTTGATGTATTCATGCCATGTCTATAATATTTCTACATGATTTTGGTATGATTTGATTAAAAGTAACCCGGATTGACGCTGTTTTCAGCAGAACTACAATGGTGTTGTTTTTATGCAAAAATAAAAGTTCTCGGAATGCGCTGAAAATCAACGAAGTTTTTTTCTGGAAAATATAAAAAATACTGGAACGAAGAGTTATCAGAGGGGAGTCCCGTGGGGGCCATGAGGGTGGAGGGCATGCCCACCCCCCTAGGGCGCGCCCCTGTGCCTCGTGGACTCTCCGTGGGTCCCCCTGACTTGTTCTCGACGCTAATCTCTCCTATAAACCTCCAAACTTCCAGAAAATAACCTAGATCGGGAGTTCCGCCGCCGCAAGCCTCTGTAGCCACCAAAAACCAATCTAGACCCCGTTCTGGCACCCTGCCGGAGGGGGGATCCATCACTGCTGGCCATCTTCATCATCCCGGCGCTCTCCATAACGAGGAGAGAGTAGTTCACCCTCGGGGCTGAGGGTATGTACCAGTAGCTATGTGTTTGATCTCTCTCTCTCTCTCTCTCTCGTGTTCTTGATTTGGCACGATAGTGAGGTACTGCGAGCTTCGCTATTATAGTTGGATCTTATGATGTTTATCCCCCTCTACTCTCTTGTAATGGATTGAGTTTTCCCTTTGAAGTTATCTTATCCGATTGCGTCTTTAAGGATTTGAGAACACTTGATGTATGTCTTGCATGGGATACCCGTGGTGACAATGGGGTATTCTATTGATTCACTTGATGTATGTTTTGGTGATCAACTTGCGGGTTCCGTGACCTTGGGAATCTATGCATAGGGGTTGGCACACGTTTTCGTCTTGACTCTCCGGTAGAAACTTTGGGGCGCTCTTTGAAGTTCTTTGTGTTGGTTGAATAGATGAATCTGAGATTGTGTGATGCATGTCGTATAATCATACCCACAGATACTTGTGGTGACATTGGAGTATCTAGGTGACATTAGGGTTTTGGTTGATGTGTGTCTTAAGGTGTTATTTTAGTACGAACTCTAGGGCTGTTTGTGACACTTATAGGAATAGCCCAATGGATTGATCGGAAAGAATAACTTTGAGGTGGTTTTGTACCCTACAATAATCTCTTCGTTTGTTCTCCGCTATTAGTGACTTTGGAGTGACTCTTTGTTGCATGTTGAGGGATATTTATATGATCCGATTATGTTATTATTGTTGAGAGAACTTGCACTAGTGAAAGTATGAACCCTAGGCCTTGTTTCGAAGCATTGCAATACCGTTTTTGCTCACTTTTGTTACTTGCTACCTTGCTGTTTTTATATTTTTCAGATTACAAAAACCTATATCTACCATCCATAATGCACTTGTATCACCATCAATTCGCCGAACTAGTGCAACTATACAATTTACCATTGTATTGGGTGTGTTGGGGACACAAGAGACTCTTTGTTATTTGGTTGCAGTGTTGTTTGAGAGAGACCATCTTCATCCTACGCCTCCCACAGATTGATAAACCTTAGGTCATCCACTTGAGGGAAATTTGCTACTGTCCTACAAACCTCTCCACTTGGAAGCTGATACGTCTCCAACGTATCTATAATTTTTGATTGTTCCATGCTATTATATTACCCATTTTGGATGTTTATTGGCTTTACTTTACACTTTGATATCATTTTCGGGACTAACCTACTAACCGGAGACCCAGCCCGAATTGCTGTTTTTTGCCTATTTCAGTGTTTCGAAGAAAAGGAATATCAAATGGAGTCCAAACGGAATGAAACCTTCGGGAGCGATCTTTTTGGAACAAACGTGATCCAGAGGACTTGGAGTGGAAGTCAAGAAACAACCGAGGCAGCCATGAGGGTGCCCGGCGCGCCCCCTACCCTCCTGGGCCCATCGGGCATCCACCGACCAACTTCTTCCTCCTATATATACCCATGTACCCCGAAAACATCATAAGCGACCAAGAAAAACTATTTCCACCGCCGTAACCTTCTGTATCCGCGAGATCCCATCTTGGAGCCTTCACCGGCGCTCCGCCGGAGGGGCAATCAATCACGGAGGGCCTCTACATCATCTCCAAGGCCTCTCCGATGAGTTGTGAGTAGTTTACCAAAGACCTTCGGGTCCATAGTTATTAGCTAGATGGCTTATTTTCTCTCTTTGAATCTCAATACCATGTTCTCCTCGATTTTCTTGGAGATCTATTTGATGTAACTCTTTTTGCGGTGTGTTTGTCGATCCGATGAATTGTGGGTTTATGATCAAGTTTATCTATGAGAAATATTTGAATCTCCTCTGAATTCTTTTATGTGTGATTAATTTATATTTGCAAGTCTCTTCGAATTATCAGTTTGGTTTGGCCTACTAGATTGATGTTTCTTGCAATGGGAGAAGTGCTTAGCTTTGGGTTCAATCTTGCGGTGTCCTTTCCCAGTGACAGCGGGGGCAGCAAGGCACGTATTGTATTGTTGCCATCAAGGATAAAAAGATGGGGTTTATATCATATTGCATGAGTTTATCCCTCTACATCATGTCATCTTTCTTAATGCGTTACTCTGTTCTTTATGAACTTAATACTCTAGATGCATGCTGGATAGCGGTCGATGTGTGGAGTAATAGTAGTAGATGCAGCCAGGAGTCGGTCTACTTGTCACGGACGTGATGCCTATATACATGATCATGCCTAGATAATCTCATAATTATTTACTTTTTCTTCTATCAATTGCTCGACAGTAATTTGTTCATCCACCGTAATACTTATGCTATCTTGAGAGAAGCCACTAGTGAAACCTATGGCCCCTGGGTCTATCTCTTATCATATAAGCTTTCAATCTACTTTTATTTGCATCTTTACTTTTCCAATCTATATCATAAAAATACCAAAAATATATTTATCTTATCATATTATCTCTATCAGATCTCGCTTTCGCAAGTGGCCGTGAAGGGATTGACAACCCCTTTATTGCGTTGGTTGCGAGTTCTTGTTTGTTTGTGTAAGTGCGTGGGACTTTTGAGGAGCCTCCTACTGGATTGATACCATGGTTCTCAAAAACTGAGGGAAATACTTACGCTACTGTGCTGCATCACCCTTCCCTCTTCAAGGAAAACCAAGGCAAGCTCAAGACGTAGCAAGAAGGATTTTTGGCGCCGTTGCCGGGGAGGTCTTTGCTCAAGTCAAGACATACCAAGTACCCATCAAAACTCATCTCCCTCGCATTTACATTATTTTCCATTTGCCTCTCATTTTCCTCTCCCCCACTTCACCCTTGTCGTTTTATTCGCCCTCTCTTTCCCAATCTCCTCTCTCTCTTTCGCTTGCCTTTTTGTTTGCTTGTGTGTAGGATTTCTTCTCGCGATGGCGCAAGACAATACCAAATTGTGTGATATTGTTAAATTGAAGTTACTTCCATTTTCACTTAGAGATCGTGCTAAAGTTTGGTTTTCGTCTTTGCCTAATAATAGTATTGATTCGTGGAATAAGTGCAAAGATGCTTTTATCTCTAAGTATTTTCCTCCTAGTAAGATCATCTCTCTTAGGAACAATATTATGAATTTTAAACAACTTGATCATGAGCATGTTGCCCAATCTTGGGAAAGAATGAAATTGATGATTCGCAATTGCCCTACTCATGGTTTGAATTTATGGATGATCATACAAAAATTTTATGCCGGATTGAATTTTGCTTCTAGAAATCTTTTTGATTCGGCCGCGGGAGGCACTTTTATGGAAATCACCTTAGGAGAAGCTACCAAACTCGTTGATAATATTATGACTAATTATTCTCAATGGCACATCAAAAGATCTACTAGTAAGAAAGTGCATGCTATAGAAGAAATTAATATTTTGAGTGGAAGGATGGATGAACTTATGAAATTGTTTGCTACTAAGAGTTCTTCTATTGATCTCAATGATATGCCTTTGTCTACTTTGATTGAGAATAATAATGAACCTATGGATGTGAATTTTGTTAGTAGGAATAATTTTGGTAACAATGCTTATAGAGGAAACTTTAATCCTAGACCGTTCCCTAGTAACACTACAAGAAATATGTCAACTTATGACCTCCACTATTGGTCACTGAAAGGTCATAGTTTTCAATTTGTGACCTTTTTGTGACCAAAAATAGAAGGTCAAAAGCTGGCCGTCATAAACTGACTATAGCGACCTTCTCTGTGATATGTAAAAGGTCGTTGGTTCTTTGACCAAAATTTTGGTCACTAGCAACCTCCCCAGGCCACGTAGGCATCCAACGTGGCAAACTGATGTGGCACAAGATTCAGCCCGGTCCAATTCGGTTTTTTACATGGGCCTAGCCCAACAATTCGGCCTTTTTACTGTATATTTTCTCTATTAATTTTCTCTAGCTACATGGGCCTGGCCCAACAATTTGGCCTTTTTATTTTCTAGGCATGGCCTTTTCGGTCCATTTCATTTTTATTTTCGAT
This sequence comes from Aegilops speltoides, assembly GCA_021437245.1. NCBI lineage: Eukaryota > Viridiplantae > Streptophyta > Magnoliopsida > Poales > Poaceae > Aegilops > Aegilops speltoides. The sequence goes on along the minus strand of JAHHZJ010001741.1, from coordinate 121,306 downwards.
GGTTTTTTGTGGTCCAGTTTTTAGATGGGTCCCAATTGTCAGATTTTCCCTGACGGTGGATCCACATCGCTTTTAAGCAGTATATATCAAACAGAAAGAAAAGAATATGAAAATCTTCAAATAACCAAAATAGGTCCCACACGCCGACATTTCAACATTGCTCAAATTATTTTGGTAAGTGGATCCCACTAAGCAGGTTTCCATTTCACAAATTTTTAAATCACTATTTCAAACAAAAAACAAACATAATTTATCAAATCATTTACAATGTCACAATCTCTACAGCCTATTACAGTCAAACAGAACAAACAAATCACTAGCATCATGGCTTTGCACTTGGCTTCATGGCTTTGCACTTCAAATTTGTCCCGGTGCTCACAGTAAAAGAGTGAACACAAATACTTCCAGCATTAGTGTATCTCTATCGGTCGAACCAAACAAATGCAATGGCAACAAAAATGTAGCGAGAAAGTACTAGAAAGGGCAAATAAAATAACAGACTTGCATAGTGAACTGTTTGCTTTTACAAATCTTATAGAATAATTTGTATAAATTATACATTTAATATAGGCTTCATGAAGATGGGTAGAAAAAGAAGGTACTTCAACCACTTTGCATAACAAGATCACAAGCGAGGAAACAATGAGGAGACATTACAAAGTTTGTGGTGGAGAACATGTGTAGCTTCAGCAGACCATGCATGTCCACAAGCAATATGTTCCTAATAGATATCAGCTCATCTCAATTTACTTTCTTAAGTTTCTAATATTTGATAAAAAGAGACCAATAAATCATGTTTTTTCTTGACTAGGCCACAATTAGAACTCACAAGCAATATGTATAATTTCAGGCAATGGTGTTTATGTAGACTTTCACTTGTCACTATATTCTTGAATGGGAATCAAAAGCATCCATTTTAGTAAACACAAGTTTAAGTTGTTGCATGATCATGGACAAGTTTAAGTAAACACAAGTTTATTTGCTGCATAATCATGGACAAGTCACACAAAATTTCAGTAAACTGTAGATGCTCAAAATTTCAATGAACTTTGCATAACTTTGCATAAATATTACTACTGCTGGTCAGTGATTGTTTCTTAAAAGTGAAAAAGAAATAGAATTCCATGGCAAACTGCTTGTAGTTTACACTGTGCAACATTCGACATCCAATTCAAATTCAATGAAGTTTAACTGAATGTGCAGTTTCACCATAGTCCAGTTTATACAACCCCAAGGTCAGAAGTTTACCTTAAATACAATTACAACATTCTAGAAAAAAAACTAAAAGCATCTACTGGATTAATTCAGAAAGGCACACCACAATCAGACTGAGAACAAACCAAAAACATGTGTGGAGCCGAGCTACAGATATAACAGAGCTAATGGTTCACTTCATTGTCACACGCCAACTGCTGACTATGACATGCAAATATATAGTATCATGTTTGCAGAGGCATTAAGATCATTAACCAAACAACTTAGTTTAGGTCAAATCATCAAACCAACTCAGAAGAGGGCAAGATCATCAATTCGGGATTGCAGACATGAACATCTCTGGAGAGCACAGGTACAAAAGTAAATGTTGGTGAACTGATCATTTGATGGTACACTACAAGAATCAAACAACATGCTGTATTTTAGTTGAGCTATATGGTGAATAGTTCATCAACTAGGCTGGGCGAACAAGCATAAATGCACATATGGTGGGGCATAATAACAGGGCAGTACAAATCGGTATTTGAGCAAAGGTGTATCACAAAATAACAACCAACAAACAAAGGGTAGCACACAAATTTTGCTGCATCGTACGTTCTGAAAATGTGATATGTCATTTACTGTTGTGCAAGGGAGCAAAACCAACATGTAGAGAAGGGACTCGATCTAGTTGTCCCAGCTCACCATTCCCGTTGCCGTACATCATACATCTAGCTCCCCCTGGAACAGGTTCAGAAATCAGATGGTTCTTTGGTCAGCTACCATGGAGGGATAAGTATGTGCCATGAGATCGACAAGGAATAACCAGGGAAGGAGTTACCTTTGCGAAGCATGAATGGACACAAAGCAGTGCCCGCCATCACAGAGGTCTTGAGCACATTGCTGCGTGGGTTCTTCACCGTCTTCAAGATCCCAAGACCACCTTCTCCGTGCCAATCAGCACCATGGATGGACGATTCTCATGGTGAAACTGTCACCATGCAACCTACAAATCTTCATCCGGACAAAGATGAACCAGGAATTAGCACATTGACATGGTCCTTTTGGGGGGGGAGGAACAAGGACAGGTTTCTGAAGACATGTAACGCCAGCTAACACAAATTCGGTCATAACTAATCCATTCCTCCCCAAAAAGAACACGGAAACAAAACCAACAGCCGAAAATGAAACAAGACCAGGTTCTGAAGTAGTAATCGACACAAAATAATGGTACTATTGTCTAAATCACATGCCACAAGTGGTAATCAAACCAATTTATTTGAACTATTGCTTCACGGACATTTGACTTCGCATGCATCTTGAATCAAGCAATGTCGATAGTAGTACTATATTAACCCGGTGGCGTGAGGATTGCCTACGAACAAGAATACTGTACTACTTTATGCAAGCAGCAACCGCCGATTTCGTGCTCTGGGAAACTATGACCAAGAATCGCACATGTCTGGAGCAACATTTTGACAAGAGTAGTATCGTACCTCTGGATGGTGCCGAGGCCGCGGCTGCCCATGACGATGGTGTCGATCTTCTGCTCCTCCAGTGCGTCACAGAGCTTCTCCCTGGCGTCGCCCCAGTACACCTTCGCCACCACCTTCAGCTGACAATCAGGCCGGAGAGCCAGTCAGTCCATCTTTCTCCATGCTCGATCGATCACATCATAGGATCGGAACACCTCCCGTGCATATACAAAAAAGCAACATACCTCGAGCTAGCGCGCGGCGGTGTCGAGCACCTCGGCATCGCAGGTCACGTCGTAGTTCTTCATCACCTCCGGCTCCCGGTACTCGGACAGAGGGATGAGCGCTGCGGGGGAGCCGATCGAGCACGCGTTAGCTTGAGATCAAAGCGAACAGAGGGGTGGGTGTGTCAGAGCGCTTACGGAATCCGGACTTGGCCCAGACGGCGTGCTTGGCCTCCTCCCTGCCGTGGCGCTGGACGTGGAGGAATGACGGTGTGGCCCCGGCGGAGCAGGTTCCGGACTGCCCACTCCAGCGCCTGCTTGCTACTCGCCGAGTAGTCCATGGACCCATCGAGAGATGGTGGATGCGGATCCGGCGCCGCTGCCGTCGTCCCCGTCCATCCATCCATCCATCTGGGAGGGAGGAAGGTCGCCCGATGGTGATGGGGTTGGTGGAGACGGTCGCAGTGGGGGTGGGATTGGGGTCGGCGGCGGCGGCGGCGGGGATTGGAGGAGGGAGCTCAAGTGGATCTCCAGCCAGTGAAGGGAGGGGAGGTGGTGCCGGCAGCGGAGTGGAGGCGGTCGCCGGCGGCTGGTTCACCGGAGGGGGATCCAAATCGAATCGTGGGGAGACGAGGAGGAGGAGGAGAAGGTTGGTTGGTCGGCCGACGGGTATGAAGTAGAGGATGTCGCTCGGCAGTCGAGGAGTGGGGGAGGAGGTCGCCGGCGGGGCTGGGGCTCGGTTTGGGGGAGTGGCGATCGGCGGCGTGGCCGGGTTTGGGGTTGCGAGAGAGGAGAGGATGGATCTGGGAGCGAGGGAGTGGGTGAGTGGGGTGGCGGCGGGTGAGGATCTGGGGATCGAGGGAAGGGTGGGTGAGTGGATTAGGGTTTTTGATTCTCGGGAGTAGCTCCACCGTTGGATGGATGCGTGATGGATGGCTCAGATTGCGTCCAATTTGGTGATCCGCGTGAAAGCAGTTCCTCGCGTCTCATTGGCCGGCTATTTCGCACTTGAATCTTAAAATTTTTGGACCCCAAACTTTGAACTTTTGTAAACATAACAATGTCATAGTTTGTCAAAATGATCTCGTTTTTTTCATAAGTGTGCATCTTAGAATGGTAAACGATGCCATAGCTCAACGACTTTCATTTTCTTTGCACAAAAAGATGATTTTCCATTTTTCGAGTGCATAAAATGGGTTTTTTCTGTGAAGAAGCGATCAAATATTTGTTCCAAAATAGCACAAATCCATTTTTCAAAAATATTAGACCATATTTTATGTAAAATTGACCAAATAGTTACATGTCAAAAGCTTTTGATCCACCTCTTATAAAAGAACAAATTTCACCCATTCAGTGGGAAGCGGGGAAATTTTAAACGAGAATTTGTTCAAATGATCTCTATTGTGCACAAGGGTGCATATTGGAATGGCAAACAATGTTTCCTAAGAAAGTTTTCATTTTCTTTGGACGAAAAAACCATTTTCCATTTTCTGAGTGCCCAAAATGAGTTTTTTTGTGAAGGACCTACCAAATAATTGTTGCAAAATTGTACCAAATCATTTTTCTAAAATACTACGCCATATTTAATGCACAATTGACCAAATGGTTGGGTGTAAATAGTTTTTATCCACCTCTGGTGAAAAAAGACAAATTTTCGCCGATTCAGCTGGAAGCGGGTCAAATTTGAACTGCAGCTGCCTCATAGTTTGCTCTTTATTTTTCCCAAAAATCATTTCTAGGTACATAATTATCTATTTAATCAAAGAAACATCAAAAGTTTTCCAAGATTCAACGACTAACTAGGAACTGTCAAGCCCACCGTTTTGACTGCATTTTGAAACGGGCATAAAAAATTCAAAAAAAATCAAAAAATGGAAAACCTTCGCATTGTGTCATTACATGTGACTAAGTTTCTAGAAAAATAATAAACTTGTAATACGACAATTCTTTTAAAAAAGTGTTCTTAGAAATGAGCTATCATGCGTGAAGATTCATGGCTATCAAGCCAAATGATCAATCTTATGGCCACATTCATGGCATAGTTTGTTCAAATGATCTCATATTGTGCACAAGTGTGCATATTGTAATAGCAAACAATGTTGCCTAAGGAAGTTTTCATTTTCGTTGGACGAAAAAACCATTTTCCATTTTCTGAGTGCCCGAAATGAGGTTTTTTTGTGAAGGAACTACCAAATAATTGTTGCAAAATTGGACCAAATCATTTTCTAAAATACTAGGCCATATATAATGCACAATTGACAAAATGGTTGGGTGAAAAAGTTTTGATCCACCTCGATGAAAAAGACAAATTATCGTCGATTCAATTTGAAGCGGGTCAAATTTGAACTGTAGCTGCCTCATAGTTTGCTCTTTATTTTTCCAAAAATCATTTCTAGGTACATAAGTATCTATTTAATCATAGAAACACCAAAAAATTCCAAGATTCAACCACTAGCTAGGAACGGTCAAGCCCGCCGTTTTGACCGCATTTTGAAACAGGCATAAAAATTCAAAAAAAATCAAAAAATTGGAAAACCTTCACATTGTGTCATTATATGTGACCAAGTTTGCAGGAAAAATAATAAACTTGTAATACGGTAATTATTTTAAAAAAGTGTTCTCAGAAATGAGCTATCAAGTGTGAAGATTCATGGCTTTCAAGCCAAATGATCAATCTTATGGCCACATTCATGGCATAGTTTGTTCAAATGATCTCATATTGTGCACAAGGGTGCATATTGGAATGGCAAACAATGTTGCCTAAGGAAGTTTTCATTTTCGTTGGACGAAAAAACCATTTTCCATTTTTCGAGTGCCCGAAAGGAGGTTTTTTTGTGAAGGAACTACCAAATAATTGTTGCAAAATTGGACCAAATCATTTTATAAAATACTAGGCCATATTTAATGCACAATTGACAAAATGGTCTGGTGTAAAAATTTTGATCCACCTCTCGTGAAAAAGACAAATTTCTGCTTGATTCATTTGAAGCGGTCAAATTTGAACTGCAATTGCCTCATAGTTTGCTATGTATTTTTCCAAAAATCATTTCTAGTTACATAAGGACCTATTTAATCATAAATACATGGTTTGGTGGCGATCGTCAAGGTTTGGGCGGTGGCCGAGGGCCCCAACTCTAGAGCGCCAGAACTCGCATGCCGCGCCAAGTGGTCACCAGCGTGACCGTGGCGTTGCCATGTGTTCTGGGCAGCCTAGGCATGTCTAGTGGGTTGGGCACTCCCAGGTTGGTGCTAGGAAGAAAATTACAACATAAGATTCTCATCGAGAGACCAATCGATGCTCAAACATGAATTAGCAGCCAAGTGTTTGATTAGTGGTGCGGAAATGTACATGGATAATGGGCGTGAGTTTTGGCTGAGGATGATCAGTTACTAAGAAGACCGTTTTCACAAATTTTCAGCTCAAAAGGAGGAGCCTAGGTGGTACTTGCTTTGCAAACCACCACACTGGACATAAATACTGAATGTTGAAGCTCGGCTCAAAATAATGAATGGATTGAGCTGGCATTTGGTGGAGGATGGTTATTTGGGCATAGGAAAGCACTGTAGAAAATGGATACTATTTGGACATGCCAAAGTGGTACTTCCTTCACAAACTGTTACTCTGAACAAAATAGGAAAATGAATATTTTTGAATTATTTTTGAACTAGGCAAGGAAGGTTTTACATATTTGACGAAGATATGACCCAAAGAATTTATGAGATTTTTTGGGAATTTTGGGAATGATAGAAATATAGGTTGCTTCACAACCTAGGGCAAAACTGCCACATGGACATGACACATAGGCAAAACTGATGAGGTGGCGCCTAGTCATAGCAACCCACCACAATTTACAAGGCTATGACCATCTATATTGGTCGTTAACAACTAGAAATAAGGCAGCGGACTAGCACTATTTGCTTTGTGACCATTTCGTGTAAGGAAATTACGACCTTTCTGACCAAAATGGTCGCAATGGTTCAGGGTTTGGAGCCCCCTGAACAGCTTTTGACCAATTGGTCTAAAATGGTCATAGATTTATGACCAATTCTTCGAGGGTCACTGACAGAAGGTCATAAGTTGACATATTTCTTGTAGTGTAATTCCTCTAATAATTATGGAAATTCCTACAATAATTCTCATGGTAATTTTAATAAGATGCCCTCAGATTTTGAGAATAGCGTGAAAGAATTTATGATCTCTCAAAAGAATTTTAATGCCATGCTTGAAGAAAAATTGCTTAAAGTTGATGATTTGGCTAGGAACATTGATAGACTTTCGCTTGATGTTGATTCTTTGAAACTTAGATCTACTCCTCCTAAGCTTGATATCAATGAGTCTCTCAAAGCTATGAGAATTTCCATTGATGAGTGCAAAGAAAGAACCGCTAGATTGTGTGCTAAGAATGATTGCTTTGTAAAAGCGTGTTCTTCTAGTTTCCATAAAATAATGATGAAGATCTTAAGGTTATTGATGTGTCCCCTATTAGATCTTTGTTTTGCAATATGAATCTTAACAATGATGGGACTGGAGATGAGTCAACTTTAGTTAAAAGGCGTCCCAATGATTCGGAGTTTTTAGATCTTGATACTAAATTTGGTAAAGGTGGTATTGGAGAGGTCAAGACTATAAATAGCATTGAACCCACTATCTTGGATTTCAAGGAATTTAATTATGATAATTGTTCTTTAGAAGATTGTATTTCCTTGTTGCAATCCGTTGTGAATTCTCCTCATGATTATAGTAAAAATAAAGCTTTTATCAAACATATTGTTGATGCCTTGATGCAATCTTTTGATGAAAAACTTAATTTGGAAGTTTCTATACCTGGAAAACTTTATGATGAATGGGAACCTACTATAAAGATTAAAATTAAAGATCATGAGTGTTATGCTTTGTGTGATTTGGGTGCTAGTGTTTCCACGATTCCTAAAACTTTATGTGATATTCTACGTTTCCATGATCTTGATGATTGTTCTTTAAATTTGCACCTTGTGGATTCCACCATTAAAAAGCCAATGGGAAGGATCAATGATATCCTCATTGTTGCAAATAGGAATTTCGTGCCCGTAGATTTTATCGTTCTTGATATAGATTGCAATCTTTCATGTCCTATTATTCTTGGTAGACCTTTCCTTAGAACCATTGGTGCGATTATTGATATGAAGGAAGGGAATATTAGATTCCAATTTCCATTAAGGAAAGGCACGGAGCACTTTCCAAGAAAGAAATTCAAATTACCTTATGAATCTATCATGCGAGCTACTTATGAATTGAGTGCCAAAGATGGCACTACTTAGATCTATCCTCGCTTTTATGCCTAGCTAGGGGTGTTAAACGATAGCGCTAGTTGGGAGGCAACCCAATTTTATTTTAATTTTTTTGTTTTTGCTTCTGTTTAGTAATAAATTTTGCATCTACTTTCTGTTTAGATGTGTTTTTATGTTTTAATTAATGTTTGTGGCAAGTAGAACCTATAGGATAACCTATGGTGATAGTTAATTTGATTCTGCTGAAAAACAGAAACTTTGCACGCACGAAAATAATTTTAATAATTCACAGAAACATGATTTTGTGTTGATTCTTTTTTATGTAGACAAATAGACAAATTTACCAGGACTTCCTAGTTTTGTAGGATTTTTAGAGTTCCAGAAGTATTCGAGAGTTACAGATTGCTACAGGCTGTTCTGTTTTTGACAGATTCTGCCTTTCGTGTGTTGTTTGCTTATTTTGATGCATCTATGGCTAGTATGTGGGGTATGAACCATAGATAACTTGAAATACAGTAGGTTTAACACCTATATAAATAAAGAATGATTTCATTACAGTACCTTATGTTGTGGTTTTTCTTTCTTCCACTAACGGAGCTTATGAGATTTCCTTTGAGTTTTGTGTTGTGAAGTTTTCAAGTTTTGGGTAAAGATTTGATGGACTATGGAATAAGGAGTGGCAAGAGCCTAAGCTTGGTGATGCCCATGGCACCTCAAGATATTCAAGGATAACCAAAAGCCCAAGCTTGGGGATGCCCCAGAAGGCATCCCCTCTTTCGTCTTCGTCTATCGGTAACTTTACTTGGAGCTATATTTTTATTCGCCACATGATATGTGTTTTGCTTGGAGCGTCTTGTATGATATTAGTATTTGCTTTTTAGTTTACCACAATCATACTTGATGTACACACCTTTTGGGAGAAACCACTTGATTGGAATTTATTAGAATACTCTATGTGCTTCACTTATATCTTTTGAGCTAGATAGTTTTTGCTCTAGTGCTTCACTTATATCTTTTAGAGCATGGCGGTGGCTTAATTTTGAAGAAATTGTTGATCTCTCATGCTTCACTTATATTATTTTTAGAGTCTCTTTGAACAACATGGTATTTGCTATGGTTATAAAATTGGTCCTAGAATGGTAGGCATCCAAGTTGGGTATAATAAAAACTATCATAGAAAGTGAATTGGATGCTATGATCAATTTGATACTTGATAATTGTTTTGAGATATGGAGGTAGTGATATTAAAGTCATGCTAGTTGGGTGATTACGAATTTAAAGAATGCTTGTGTTGAAGTTGGCAAGTCCCGTAGCATGCACATATGGTAAAAGTTGTGTAACAAATTTGAAACATGAGGTGTTCTTAGATTGTGCATCCCTATGAGTGGCGGTTAGGGACGAGCGATGGTCTTTTCCTATCAATCTATCCCCCTAGGAGCATGCGCGTAGTGCTTGGTTTTTGATGACTTGTAGATTTTTGCAATAACTATATGAGTTCTTTTTGACTAATGTTGAGTCCATGGATTATACGCACTCTCACCCTTCCATCATTGCTAGCCTCTTGATGCAGTGCATTGCCCTTTCTCACCTTGAGAATTGGTGCAAACTTCGCGGTGCATCCAAACCCCGTGATACGATCGCTCTATCACACATAAACCTCCTTATATCTTCCTCAAAACAGCCACCATACCTACCTATTATGGCATTTCCATAGCCATTCCGAGATATATTGCCATGCAACTTTCCACCGTTCCGTTCATCATCATGACACACATCATCATTGTCATATTGCCTTGCATGATCATGTAGTTGACATCGTATTTGTGGCAAAGCCACCATGCATAATTTTTCATACATGTCACTCTTGATTCATTGCCCATCCCGGTACACCGCCGGAGGCATTCATATAGAGTCATATATTGTTCTAGTTTTGGGTTGTAATTCATGAGTTGTAAATAAATAGAAGTGCGATGATCATCATTATTAGAGCATTGTCCCAAAAAAAAAGAAAGGCCAAAGAAAAAAAGAAAAAAGAAAAAAAAGGCCAAAAGAAAAAAAGAAAGGCCAAAGAAAAAAAGAAAAGAAAAAAGAAAATAAAATAAAAATAAAAATAAAAAGGGGGCAATGTTACTATCTTTTCCACACTTGTGCTTCAAAGTAGCACCATGTTCTTCATATAGAGAGTCTCATATGTTGTCAATTTTATATAGTAGTGGGAATTTTTCATTATAGAACTTGGCTTGTATATTCCTACGATGGGCTTCCTCAAAATGCCCTAGGTCTTCGTGAGCAAGCAAGTTGGATGCACGCCCACTAGTTTCTTTTGTTGAGCTTTCATACATTTATAGCTCTGGTGCATCTGTTGCATGGCAATCCCTACTCCTCATGTTGACATCAATTGATGGGCATCTCCATAGCCCGTTGATTATCCTCGTCAATGTGAGACTTTCTCCTTTTTTGTCTTCTCCACACAATCCCCATCATCATATTCTATTCCACCCATAGTGCTATATCCATGGCTCACGCTCATGTATTGCGTGAAAGTTGAAAAAGTTTGAGATTATTTAAGTACGAAACAATTGCTTGGCTTGTCATCGGGGGTGTACAAGATGGGAGCATTTTTGTGTGACAAAAATGAAGCATGACCTAACTATATGATTTTGTAGGGATGAACTTTCTTTAGCCATGTTATTTTGAGAAGACATGATTGCTTTGATTAGTATGCTTGAAGTATTACTATTTCTTATGTCAATATGAACTTTTATTTTGAATCATCTGGATCTGAAAATTCATGCCACAATAAATAAAATTACATTGAGAATTATGATAGGTAGCATCCCACATCAAAAATTCTGTTTTTATCTTTTACCTACTCGAGGACGAGCAGAAATTAAGCTTGGGGATGCTTGATACGTCTCCAACATATCTATATTTTTTGATTGTTCCATGCTATTATATTACCCGTTTTGGATGTTTATGGGCTTTACTTTACACTTTTATATCATTTTTGGGACTAACCTACTAACCGGAGGCCCAACCCGAATTGCTGGTTTTTTTGCCTATTTGAGTGTTTCGAAGAAAAGGAATATCAAACCGAGTCCAAACGGAATGAAACCATCGGGAGCAATCTTTTTGGAACAGACGTGATCCAGAGGACTTGGAGTGGAAGTCAAGAAACAACCGAGGCAGCCACGAGGGTGCCCGACGCGCCCCTAGGTCTGGGCGCGCCCCCCACCCTCGTGGGCCCCTCGGGCATCCACCGACCCACTTCTTCCTCCTATATATACCCATGTACCCCGAAAACATCAGAAGCGACCACGAAAAACTATTTCCGCCGCCTTAACCTTCTATATCCGCGAGATCCCATCTTGGAGCCTTCGCCGGCGCTCCGCCGGAGGGGGAATCGATCACGGAGGGCCTCTACATCATCTCCAAGGCCTCTCCGATGAGTTGTGAGTAGTTTACCACAAACCTTCGGATCCATAGTTATTAGCTACATGGCTTCTTTTCTCTCTTTGAATCTCAATATCATGTTCTCCTCGATCTTCTTGGAGATCTATTCGATGTAACTCTTTTTGCGATGTGTTTGTCGAGATCCGATGAATTGTGGGTTTATGATCAAGTTTATCTATGAGAAATATTTGAATCTCCTCTGAATTCTTTTATGTGTGATTAAGTTATATTTGCAAGTCTCTTCGAATTATCAGTTTAGTTTGGCCTACTAGATTGATCTTTCTTGCAATGGGAGAAGTGCTTAGCTTTGGGTTCAATCTTGCGGTGTCCTTTCCCAGTGACAGTAGGGGCAGCAAGGCACGTATTGTATTGTTGCCATCGAGGATAAAAAGATTGGGTTTATATCATATTGCATGAGTTTATCCATCTACATCATGTCATCTTTCTTAATGCGTTACTCTGTTCTTTATGAACTTAATACTCTAGATGCATGCTCAATAGCGGTTGATGTGTGGAGTAATAGTAGTAGATGCAGGCAGGAGTCGGTCTACTTGTCACAGACGTGATGCCTATATACATGATCATGCCTAGATAATCTCATAATTATTCCCTTTTCTATCAATTGCTCGACAGTAATTTGTTCACCCACCGTAATACTTATGCTATCTTGAGAGAAGCCACTAGTGAAACCTATGGCCCCTGGGTCTATCTCTTATCATATAAGCTTTCAATCTAATTTTTTTTGCATCTTTACGTTTTCAATCTATATCATAAAAATACCAAAAATATATTTATCTTATCATATTATCTCTATCAGATCTCACTTTCGCAAGTGGCCATGAAGGGATTGACAACCCCTTTATTGCGTTGGTTGCGAGTTCTTGTTTGTTTGTGTAGGTGTGTGGGACTTTTGAGGAGCCTCCTACTGGATTGATACCTTGGTTCTCAAAAACTGAGGGAAATACTTATGCTATTGTGCTGCATCACCCTTTCCTCTTCAAGGAAAACCAACGCAAGCTCAAGATGTAGCAGAGGCCCAACAACGTCTACAAGAAGAAGGTTGCGTAGTAGACACCAGGCACCTCCGCGTTCAGCATGCGTTCAGCTCGATGACGTCCCTTGTTCTCTTGATCCAGTTGAGGACGAGGGTGAGTTCCGTCAGCACGAGGCGTGGCGACAGTGATGTTGATGTTACCAGCGCAGGGCTTCGCCTAAGCACTACGATGGTACAATTGAGGTGTGTAACTGTGGAGGGGGGCACCGCACACGGTTAAGAGAAACGTGTGTGTCTTTGGGGTGCCCGCTGCCCACGTATATAAAGGAGGGAGGGAGGGAGGCCGGTCCCCTAGGGGTGCGCCTAAAGTATGGAGTCCTACTAGGACTTCCAAGTCCTAGTAAGAATCTCTTTCCCTTTTGGAGTAGGAGAGAAGGAAAGAGGGAAAGAGAGAGGGAGTAGGAAAGGGCAAGGGGGCGCCGCCCACTTCCCCTAGTCCAATTCAGACCCATGGGGGGGTGCCCGCCACCTCCCCTTTGGCCTGCCACCCCTTTCCAGTATGGCCCAATAAGGCCCATTATTTCTCCCGGTGAATTTCTGTAACTCCCCGATACTCCAAAAAATACCCGAATCAATCGGAACCTTTCCGATGTCTGAATATAGCCTTCCAATATATGAATCTTTACGTCTCGACCATTTCAAGACTCCTCGTCATGTCTGTGATCTCATCCGGGACTCCGAACAAACTTCGGTCATCAAAACACATAACTCATAATACAAATCGTCATCGAACGTTAAGCGTGCGGACCCTACAGGTTCGAGAACTATGTAGACATGACAGAGACACATCTCCGGTCAATAACCAATAGCGGAACATGGATGCTCATATTGGCTCCTACGTATTCTACGAATATCTTTATTGGTCAAACCGCATAACAACATACCTTGTTCCCTTTGTCATCGGTATGTTACTTGCCCGAGATTCAATCGTCGGTATCATCATACCTAGTTCAATCTCGTTACCGGCAAGTCTCTTTACTCGTTCTGTAATGCTTCATCCCGCAACTAACTCATTATTCACATTTCTTGCAAGGCTTATAGTGATGAGCATTACCGAGAGGGCCCAGAGATACCTCTTCGATACACAGAGTGACTAATCCTAATCTCGATCTATGCCAACCTAACAAACACCTTCGGAGACACTTGCAGAGCATCTTTATAATCACCCAGTTACATTGTGACGTTTGATAGCACACAAGGTGTTCTGTAACGATCGTAATGCTAAGCTAACAGGCGGGTCTTGTCCATCACATCCTTCTCCTAATGATGTGATCCCATTCATCAAATGACAACACATGTCTATGGTTAGGAAACATAACCATCTTTGATTAACGAGCTAGTCAAGTAGAGGCATACTAGGGACACTATGTTTTGTCTATGTATTCACACATGTACTAAGTTTCTGGTTAATACAATTCTAGCATGAATAATAAACATTTATCATGATATAAGGAAACATAAATGACAACTTTATTATTGCCTCTAGGACATATTTCCTTGACATGTGAAAATTACCCCTAGGGGCTCGTGGCCCTGGGTTTTCTCCCTCTTGATACCAAACAAGGCCTTAGCGGGAAGCAATTACCAGGAATTGCCAGAAATCTTGAATATATTTTTCACTCACGCGCATGTGTGTGTTTTGGGTGGGTGAGGGGTGCAGAAGACAATCGGGAGGGACCGGCCAAGTGTGGATGGTGGGGACGAGAGAATGGTGCAAACCATATGAGGCATTTTGCAATCGTGACACTCTTGTGGCATGGAGCATGAGTGGGGGGGGGCAAGACTTGAGCGAGAGAGGGGACCAAGTGTGTTGTGATTTTCCTTTTCGTCGTACACGTTAAAAAGTAGACAAAACCTTCCTTTTGCATATGTGTCTAGGCCCACTAGGCAGCAAATATTAGTTGGCTAGACACGTGCAAATATAAAATATAAGATGGTCACTATATGATATGAGGGTATCACAAGACTGGCTAGCAAATATTTGCTGGCTAGATGCATGCAGATGTAAACCATAAGACAATCCAATGATCACAAAGAATGAACCAACGTCTAGCCAGTTGTCGGCTGGATACGTCTAAATGTATCTGTCCACTTGATGCGTATAGAAATAAATTGTGAAATTGAATTGTATGTAATCTGAGAGTATCACAGAAGTAAACAACTGGCCAACAAATATGTGTTGCCAAACGCCTCCAAAAACATTTGCCAACATGCGCAAACATAAATTATAAGATGATCTATATGCGACCTGAAGGGTATCACAAGAGTAAGCCTCATTAGCCATTAAATGTGCACCCTAGATACATCAAAATGTATCAAATGTCTAGACGCGTGCGGAATGATCGTTAGCAATCTTCAACTCAACCATGAATGGTCTATATGTGATTTAAAGATATCGCAAAGTTGAACTATTGGGCAGTAAATATTTAATGGTCAGGCGTGTTTTCGGTGGGCGAGGGGTGCAGAAGATAATCGGGAGGGACCGACCAAGTGTGGCGGGTGGGGACGAGGGGAATGGTGCAAACCGTGTGAGGCGTTTAGCATTTGCAACATGCATGTGGCACGGGGCATGTGTGGGGTAGAGACCAGACTCTAGCGAGAGGGGACCAAGTGTTTTGTGATTTTCCTTTTCGTCATACACGTTAAAAAGTAGGCAAACCTTCCTTTTGCATATGTGTCTAGGCCCACTAGCCAGCAAATATTAGTTGGCTAGACACGTGCAAAGGTAAAATATAAGATGGTCACTATATGATCTAAGGGTATCACATGACTTGCTAGGAAAAAAATTGTTGGCTAAACGCATGCAAACATAAACTTTAGGATGATTGAGTGATCACAAAGAGTGAACCAACCTCTAGCTAGCCAGTTGTCGGCTGGATACATCCAAATGTATCTGTTGGCTAGACGCATGTAAAATTAAATTATGGAATGAATGGTATGCAATATGAAGGTATCACATAACTAAACAACAAATATGGGTTGGTCAAACGAGCATCCCAAAATATTTGCCAACGAGTGCAAATATAAATTATAGAATGATCTATATATACGACCTAAATGGTACGTATCACAAGATTAGACCCCACTAGCCATTAAATGTGCATCCTATATATTCCTCGAAATGTAATGGGTAAACTAAACGTGTGCGGAATGATCGGGTAGCAATCTTCAACCCAAGAATGAATGGTCTAATATGTGATCTAAAGATATCGCAAAACTGAACTATTGGGCGGCAAATATTTATGATTAGACGCGTTTAAATTAAATTACTCCCTTCAATTCATATTGATTGTCATCGTTTTAGTTTTAGTGGGTAGTATTGATGATCTAAAAGATTATGCTCTGGAAATGTACTTTTTAAATTGAATTTAATTATTATACGCTGGAAATGTGGTGCATGCCCTGGCTAGACTAAACATCATCAGCCGCCCGTTGCTCTTCGCACGCATCTCTAAGCTTTCCGGGCCCCATACCGCGGCAACGCGTGCGAACGCCTTGCATGTGCAGTGTCACTGACCTGCTAGACTAAACATCATCAGCCGCCCGTTGCTCTTCGCACGCATCTCTAAGCTTTCCGGACCCCATACCGCGGCAACGCGTGCGAACGCCTTGCATGTGCAGTGTCACTGACCTGCGGGGCCGGGCGGTCCCCTGGTTCACATGTCAGTGAGCGATTATAGGATGTTTAGGCGTCGAAGTACACGTGAAACGGCACGTCCATCCGCGAAACTGACACTGTATATATTCCCCGCCTCCTCCGCTTCCAACCTCATCGGCCGGTGGTTTTTCTTGGTTTCGTGCTGCCAGTTCATTGGGGGTCGCGCCCACGATGTCCACGGGCGCTAGAGGCGGCCGGCGGGGCGGCCGCGGTGGCGACCAGCAGGGTGAGGGAGGACGCGGTCGAGGCCGGGGAAGAGGCGGGGAGCAGCAGGATGCCCACCGTGGCCGCGGAGGCGGTCGAGGCCAGGGCCGCGGCGCCGACGCCGGGGTCCAGCGCGGTGGCCATCGCGACGCCGGGCGAGGCCACTTGGGCGCTCATCAAGGCGGGCTAGGCCGAGGCGGCTTGGAGGTGGGGGCGGTGGAGCGTCCCGGGGGCTCGGGGCGTGTCCGGCCACCGGCGACGGCCACGGTTCCGGGTCCGGCGGAGGTGGAGGCGCTGAGCGGGGAGATGGAGAGGAGGTTGGCGGTGTCGGAGGCGGTCCAGGGGTCTTCGTCCTCGGCGCCGGCGGCGGCCGCCACGGGAGCCCAGGAGTCGCAGGTGGCCGTGATCGTGCCGCCTCGGAATCTGCCTCCGGCGTCGAGCAAGTCGACGGAGTTCCCTGCGCGGCCGGGGTACGGGACGGCCGGCAAGAGGTGCCGGGTGCGCGCCAACCATCTCCTCGTGCAGGTCGCCGACAAGGAGATCTACCACTACGATGTACGTAATGTGTCTCTGCTTTCACTCACGTGGTGCTCTTGTTTTGGAAAGACTTCTCTCTAAAATAGGCTAGGTTTTGAGCTTTTAAGGGATTGGATAGATGTTCTGAAAATCCAATTTGGGTCAGTCGATTCGCTCTGAGCCGTCCGATGCAAGATGGATGACCAGATCAGCTTCTTCAAGCTCCGAAACGGTTCACTGTTCATCTTCTTCAACCTCGAACCGCCGATCTAGCACCGGCCTAACCACCCGCGGCCGGCAGCGCTCCCGGGCCAGCCTCGCTGCCCCGCCCTTCCTCAACCAACGTCCACCGCCGTGTTGCCGCCGCCCCTGACCATCCCTCTAACCCCGGCAATGAACCATTTTTTCCGGCGAACCTACACCCCCACCCCCAACACGCCTAGATAGTGGGGCCGCCTGCCACCCTAAGATAGACGCAGAGGGCTTCTCCAGCGAGCCGACGACTGCTTCTTCCTTCTCTCCGGCGGCTTCTTCCTTCCTTCCAAAATCGATTGACCCAAAGACTATTTTCAGGTGACTTGGCTATCATTGGCAATGCATTAATCCATAATAGCTTGTAGGGGACTAGGACTCTAGGAGTATATGTTCATTTCACATCCACCTTAATTTGCAATAAATTTGATTGTCATGCTGGACTAATTTTGCAAATCAAGATCAGTTTAAGGTCACTTGGAGGCGGTTTTGCCACATACATCGATCACCCAATTTTGTAGTGCAGGCATGAGTTTTGAGTTCCTGTTTCAAAAATATTTTGGCCATCGCTGAAATCACTAATTTGGTGATTTTGGTTTTCATTTCAGCGAAATGACCAAATTTTCAACTTGAATTGACTTAAGATCCAAGCAAATATTTTAAAATTTCAAAAAAATTTAAATTTCTATGTACTTCAGAAATTGCTGAAATATGTTAATCGAACGGCAATTATTATGTACCGAAATGGATGAAATTTCCAAAGTTTCACTAAAATTACGCTAAAAGTGAGAACCATATTTACAGCCTAGACATCAGCAGGCTTCACTTTGGCAGAGATTTATGAAAACTTGGTGGTTTCAGTGGTTACCAAAACATTTACAATTTTATAAAATAAAGTGTGGTGAAAACTGAATCAGGGCCCAACTTAATTCATTTATTTATCAAATTTCTAAAAAAAGTGGTTGAATTTTTGTCAAAGTCAAACAAAATTCCGGCCTTTTGGCCTCTGATTTGTAAATTTGGTAGGAAAAATAGGATTTACCTATTATTATTGTTATGTTGTTTATTACAATTATTTGAGTTGCCTGCATTTATTATATCTCAAAACACACCTAAGGTGCGTCATCTGTACTCTGTCGAATAATTGATCATATATGTCAAATTAATTATCAATTTACATAGATTTGTTTCTCAGTATTGGGGTCATTCAGTTGTTGTCAATTGCTTTGAAAGATGTTATTATAATCTTTCTTTTATCTCATGACACTGGTTGATTTGAATAGCAATTGCTATATTCTTATTGATATAGGTATCAATCAGTCCTGAATCGATGGCCCGTGAGAGGAACAGATCTATAATTAATGAACTTGTTAGAATGCATAAACAACATTTGGATGGGAGATTGCCTGCTTATGATGGAAGAAAGGGAATGTTTACTGCAGCTCCACTGCCATTTAAAACCAAAGAATTTATTG
Source organism: Aegilops speltoides (assembly GCA_021437245.1). Taxonomy (NCBI): domain Eukaryota; kingdom Viridiplantae; phylum Streptophyta; class Magnoliopsida; order Poales; family Poaceae; genus Aegilops; species Aegilops speltoides. Next base: position 102,533 of record JAHHZJ010001741.1, on the reverse strand, counting down.
TCAAAGTATCAAATCCCGAGAGAGGATACCAGGGGTATGATGTTTTCCATTTTTCTTATGTAGTTGTAATTTATGTATCACTTGTGTTAATCCTTCTCCTTCTCAGGGAAAAGGAGTATAAGGTCACCATAAAGGAAGTTGCAAAACTAAATCTGTACAATCTTCAGCAATTCTTGGCTGGTAGGCAGAGAGAACTGCCGCAGGACACTATCCAGGCTCTTGATATTGCTCTGAGGGAAACCCCCACTGCAAAGTAATGTGTCCAGAGATATTTGATTCATATAGAACAGGACATGTTTATTGGCAGAGCGTGTCTTCCTATTGCTTGAGCATACATAGATTTATTTTGCTTGCTAATTTTTGACAGGTATACACCCATCTCAAGATCATTTTTCTCAAAATCATTTGGACATGGTGGTGACATTGGCAGCGGGGTGGAATGCTGGCGAGGGTATTATCAGAGCCTGCGCCCCACACAGATGGGATTGTCACTGAATATTGGTATAGTAACATACTGGTTTCTACCTATAATAACTTACTGCACAAGATGTTGTTCTTCTCTTCATGACAGAAGTGTGTACTCCCTCCGTTCACTAATGTACGACCTACTAGCTATTTCAATATTGACTACATGATACTAAAATGAGTGAACATGCGTACTAAAATGTGTCTAGATATATACGAATCAATAAAAAGCTAAAATGTCTTATATTAATGAACGGAGGGAGGTGCACCCATCTCTTATAAACTAACCATATCATTGCAAGATCTATCTTTGCTTGTGAAACAGAAAGTATGCATTCCACAGTTTTCATATTAATTTAAGTGCTTTTTCGAACTTCATTGTCAGTATGAAGCTCTGGAGTTCATTATTTAAAATCCTTTGTCTGTTTGATGAATTTTATATTTTCCTTATGCAGATATTTCTGCAACAGCATTTTACAAAGCTCAACCAGTTATGGATTTTGCACTGGATTATCTTAACATCCGGGGTGATGCCCCAAGGCGTTTGTTTGACCAGGATCGCCTGAAAGTATGTACCATGATACAGCTTTATTTGCATCCTTTGTCATTCTTTACTGTACCAAAATATAATGGTTGAAGTTGATCCTGTTTTGTCCTTTTCTGCTTTGTAGCTAAAGAAAGCCCTCAAGGGAGTCCGAGTTGTGGCAACGCATCGACCTGATATATCCATTCGTTACAAAATTACTGGGATAACCTCAGCTCCGCTAAATGAATTGACGTATTTGTTACCTCTTCTGTACTCATTGTTTTCTTTAGTTGCATCGCATTTCATTTATTATATCATGCCATACTCTTACGTAATTTTGTTCGCTTTTTACAGATTTGACCTAGACGGGACAAGGGTATCAGTTGTCCAGTACTTTAAACGCCAATATGATTACTCTTTGAAATATATACAGTGGCCATGCCTTCAAGCTGGCAGTGATAGCAGGCCAACATATTTGCCTATGGAGGTTTCCTTTTTCTTCGAATCCTGATCTATCTGATTGCTTAAAACCAATTAGTAGAGCGGATACAAATGCATAATTATATATGTAAACTTCTTCAGGTTTTGTCTGGTGCACCCATATGTAATTAGAATTATCCTTTTGTATGCAGGTTTGCAACATACTTGGAGGACAACGCTATTCGAGAAAGCTAAATGAGCGTCAAGTCACAAACATATTGAGGTTGGCATGTGAGCGGCCAGATAAAAGGGAGGGTAGTATCGTGGAGGTGAATTATCTATTTATTTGATTTTTTTTTATGTTAAGTGGAGGTGAATTTGTTAGTTGCTCACATTTGACCTCTTTGTTGTTTACATTTAGATATACATTTTTGTTCTTTTCTTGTGCTTTTTTATTATGTTATTATAAAATTGATATACCATTTTATATTATCAGGTTATTAATAGAAACAACTATGGCGATGATGATAATGCAAAAGAATTTGGAATTAAGGTGATGAACCAACTAGCATTGGTCGATGCTCGTGTGCTGCCTCCTCCAAGGGTACATGTTTTTTATTTGTACTAAAGAATAATCTCATTAAAACTTTGAGCCCAGTGTCTCCTCATGAAATTGTTCTATTTTTTAGCTTAAATACCATCAGTCTGGACGAGAACAAATATGTAATCCGTCGGTAGGACAGTGGAACATGAACAACAAGGTATTTTGAGCTATTTATCTTTTTTTATCATCTTCTTAAATACTGCAGTTGCACTAATTTGCAACTAATTCTGTTTTCACAAGCAATATAATTGCTACTGGCAGTTTGTGCAATTACAATGTTATGTGGTCTCTTAAGGCATATGTACTTATTAGTTGATACTTAGTCAGGGTAACACATCTCCCTCTAGAGATCATCTCTTTTTCTTCTCGTTTTTTCTGACAATTGTAATTATCTTCATGGAGAAATCATTAAAAAACGTTTTTGTGTTGGTCATGGTAATGTTTCAACATATTTGGTGGTATGATATTTTTATATTCTGGGTTGAAATATGAGCTTGCATTTTCAGAGAATGATAAATGGAGGGTCCATCAGGCACTGGGCCTGTGTTTCATTTGGCTCTCGGTTGCAATGGAATGATGTTAGCGTGTTCTGCAACTATTTGGTTGGCACGTGCAGTAACATGGGCATGGTAAAAAAAAAACTTTCACAACTCAGAATACAATGCTGTTTATAATATAATGTATGGGTGATCTGACTATCTTCTTCTTCTTTTGATGTAGCAAGTAAGTGAGACACCGTGTGTGGACATTGTTCAGGCACGCCAGGGTAACTTAGAAGCTGTAAGAAATATATATAGACAATCTGCCCAAGTGCTTGCTCAGCAAGGTTTGAAAGGACAAAACCTTGAGTTACTATTTGTAGTATTACCTGATGGACCTAATGCAAGTGATTGTTATGGTAAGCATATCAAATGGCTTTTCAGGATGATGGGAGTTTTTTTTTTTGCTGTGCTGCAATAACCTTTTGTGCATATACAGGAAGAGTAAAGCGGCTTTGTGAAATTGAGCTTGGTTTAATAACTCAGTGCTGTTTACCTAAGCATGTTCAGAGAGCTGGCACACAGTATCTACAAAATATGGCCCTTAAGATCAATGTTAAGGTAGGATAAACTGTGCAAGTGCATGCATTGTGGCTCTAATTCGGAGGTCAATCATTCCGCTGACAATTTTAACTTAGGTTGGTGGTCGGAACACCGTACTGGAAAATGCATTGCTTCGGAGGATACCTCTGTTGACAGATAAGCCTACAATTATATTTGGAGCAGATGTGACCCACCCATCTCCTGGGGAGGATGTGTCTCCATCTATTGCAGCGGTTTGTGCCCTGACAATCTTTGTACTTTCTCTTATAGCGTCGCTGTTCAATTATTTTGCTCGAGACCTAGTGTTTTGAGGTTTGATGTTTTTTTCATCATTGAAGTGCATGTACTAGAAACTATAGTTTAGCAAATGTACTCTTGTCAACTGATGTATATCTGTTTGTTCACACATGACTTAAGAAAAACTCATGCTTTAGAAAAAAAATACATTTTATAAAGCATGGGTTTGAGAAAGTTTATGAGATAAAACCTCCTTTGCTGTTGAGAATATGAGTTCATACTGGGAAGAAATGAGATAATTTACCTCAAAGTTGTGGAATGACATATATTTAGATAAAATTATATAACTAAACAGACATATATTGCACCAGAAAGTTCTTTTTCTAGAATTTTTTTAGAAGCCATGTACTGTCTCTTACTATATTGTAGAACTAGATCATGTCATATTTTTGTTCTTGCGCTGTGGTTCCAGTTTCTACAATGTAATGTTAAAGCTTTCACAGGTTGTTGCGTCGATGGATTGGCCTGAAGTGTCTAAGTACACATGCTTGGTGTCTTCACAAGGTCATAGGGACGAAATCATAGCTGACCTTTTCACGGAAGTGAAAGATCCACAGAAGGGGGTTATATATGGTGGAATGATAAGGTAATGTTGGATATGCCAGTGTCTGTTACTGTTGTTCTTTTCCTAATGTAATATTCGTTGTGTATAAATGTGTGTGTTGCAGAGAGTTGCTTTTGTCCTTCTATAAAGCAAACAAGTCTTGCAAACCTGGAAGGATAATATTTTATCGGTTAGTGAAGGAAATTATTTGTGCTCTGATTTCTGAATCAACGCCTTTGTTGTCTGTACTGAGAGCTTATTTGCTTTCCTTGCAGAGATGGTGTTAGTGAAGGCCAATTTAGCCAGGTCTTGCTTTATGAAATGGATGCAATATACAGGGTATTCTTTTTGCCTCCTTTATTTCTCTCTGTTTATATATTGTATTTGATTTTATATAGTCGGTTGCAGAGAATAATAACATAGACCTTTGAAATTGTATTTGATTTTATCTTGTTGTTTGCTCTCTCCTAGGCTTGTTCTAGCTTAGAGAACGGTTACCTTCCTCAAGTTACATTTGTTGTGGTGCAAAAGCGGCATCACACACGGCTTTTCCCGGAAGATCATCGTTCAGGGGCCATGGCAGATCGAAGCGGAAACATCCTACCTGGTAAACTAAATTTGCTAAGCAAGTAATTATCGTGACACATAACATTAGGTTGGCTTTTTTTACTAACTACATATATTGTTGTCAGGTACCGTTGTTGATACAAAGATATGCCATCCCAGTGAGTTTGATTTTTACCTCTGTAGTCATGCCGGCATTCAGGTAACAGCTGATCCTTACTGGCGCACTTCCAGATCCTTATTTTCTCCTTTGATGCATACAACACTTTAGTACCCTTTCACATTGGAGTAATATAATGGCAATTGCTTATGCCTATCAGGGAACGAGCCGTCCAACTCATTACCATGTCCTCTTCGATGACAATAATTTCACCGCCGATGCGTTACAAACACTGACTTACAATCTGTGCTACACGTAAGCAGTTTTCGGTAGTTTTTACTGCCACCCTCTGCTAAAAATATCATCCCCTCTCACTGATGCATGTCCTAACTATTCTGTCTGTCTCACAGTTACGCACGGTGCACGCGGTCCGTCTCCATTGGTATGTCTTGATGTGTAATTTTGCATTATCTGATATCTACCTTTTGCCGAGTGTCCGATGTCGCTCCCTATAGCCATGTATCTCATTTTCCTTCACAGACAATTGGCAGTTAATTTTCTGTTCCATTTGTTGCAAATTAACAGTTCCTCCGGCATACTACGCGCACTTGGCGGCTTTCCGGGCACGGCACTACCTGGATGACAATCACTCTGATCAGGGATCATCTTCTGTAGGCGGCACCCGAATGCATGATCAAGCTGTCCCGGTAAAGCCACTGCCCAAAGTTAAGGAGAGTGTCAGGCAGTTCATGTTCTACTGCTGAAGACCGATCTCGCATTTTCTGGACAATAGTGGACGGTTTTGCACCTGTGGAACTTGCAAGTGTTATAGGCCAAAACTGATAATATGAGTGTTTGTTTGGAAATTTCTGTGATGTTATACAATGTTGATTTTTTTTGAACAATCATGGTCCCCACCTGAATGCATTACTCAAATTGCCAAAAAAAAAAATTGACAACACTCAAATTGCCAATCTAGGTGGCCGGAGTTACACGGATTGTGAGTTACGTGAAAGGAGGCATTACTGCGTAATGTCACAACCTTTGTAGCGACGTAGCTTCCTATTCCTAAATCTATGAGTCCAAAGGGTAAAATCTGAAACAATTCCTTGATAGTTACAAGGGTTGTGTGGTGTAGTGAATGGCATGAACGTTATGAGAGTCCCAAATTCTCCAAAGGACTGAGAGAGCGACAGATGGGCAAATGTTGTTGATGAGTCTGAATGGAGTGGGGAGGTGGGTGTTGAGAAGCTGTGTTGTTGCCAATGTTGTAAGATGCGGGGCATATGTATCGCATAGGTTAACTTTGGACTCGATCCTTTCTCGAAAGAGAAGCCATCTGAAGATCTCGACTTTGATGGGGACTTCGGATCCCTAAATTAGGTCTTGAAACTCTTCATGCATGATAAGATTGTAGGCGTTGCAAGTGGAGAACTGACTGCTCCCCTAACGGAGCTGGCTTGACCTTGTCGATCACAGCCAGGAAGTCTTCGTGCATGTGCCCTTAAGGACCAACTCCTTGGAGTAGCAGTCATTGCAGCTGACCCTTTGCATAGATCTGAAGCATCTAACACCAAAGTTCGCCACATGACGAGAAATCCTTATCACACCCCGAAGAAGCATCACCATCCGCCCCGAGCGCCGCACCTGCGAGGACTAAAAAAACACTAACCTAAACTATTAACCGAAGCGGAGGCACCCGGAATTTCCTCCCCACCACCGGCCGCCGGAGCGGTAGGCAGAGGGAAGGCGAATACACAGGTTCACCCGAAGTACGGATTGTTCGTTGCATTTAAAAAACACAATAGCTAAATGTCAGTCGACTGGTTTTTAAATTTGGGCCAGTCGACTAGTTTTGAGAAGGAAGAAGGAAGCTTCGGAGAGGAAGGAGGCGGATAGGCCGCCGGTGCCGAGGAAAAACACCCCCACTATCTATCTTAGGATGGCAGGTGCAGGTTCGTCGGAGAAGCGCCCTACTATCTATCTTAGGGTGGCGGGAGGGGTGCTGCTTCGCCGGAGTTTTTTGGGTGGTCGACAGGCTTAGAAGGGATGACCGGGGACGGTGGCAAAACCGGCGGTTGGGGCGGTTCAGGGGAGGGCGGTGCGGTGAGGCGGTCACGGGTGGCGGAAGCAGGTGGCGGAGGGGCGGAAGTAGGTGGCGGCAGGACGGAAGCAGGCGAAGGCAGGAGGTAGAAGAAGATGATCCAACCCTTGATTTCTCGTCCAAGGGTTGAAAATATCGACTTACCCTAATTTTTTTCAGGCGACCAACATATAGCCGGACCCTTTAAAAAAACAAAGACAATCCCTGGAGGCGATTTGATTGTTGGGAGTAGAACCCCCCAACATATAGCCGGACCCTTCAAGTACAGAAGTGCTTAAACGAAACGGCCCTAGTGATGGGTTATGCCCGCTATGTGGAGTTCTAGAGGACTCCAATACGTATTCTTCCTTTGCACGGTAGCGGTCTTCCTTTGGAGCTGTTTTCCGGAATATGGTGGGAGGGATTTGGTGCTATGATATCTCCCAGACATGTTTAGGGAGATCCTTGGCTTCCCATGCGTGGTTCGCCCATTCCTTTGGGTGGCGATGGGCACCCTCGCGTGGACCTTACAGAATGTGTGCAATAAAGTAGTGATTGAGCATGTGATTCCGCTCCATGTGACTGATGCAACTTACAAAATGTGTGGCTTCTTACAGCTCTGGAGACCGCTTAGCAAGCGGCGAGATCGGGACAACATCGACTTGATCATCGTGGATCATCACTCCACCGCCAGATCCATTGCTCCATCGACTCCTCCTCCACCTCCCAAGTCGGATTAGTTAGTAGCCTTCGTTTATTTGCAAGGGTTTGTTGTGCCGTGCCCCTGCCGAACTTATTTTGTACCTTGTTGCACTCTCTACTTTTGTTTGAACCTTGAACCGTTGATGTTGTCAGATGTTGGTGCGGTTGCTTTATAATATAAAGTGGGGGAAACCCTTTTTCATTATATTATGATAGTGTAAAAAAATGATCTTATATTTTGGGGCGAAGAGAGTATTTTTTAGATCCTTTTTGTAACCATTTTGCACTAATAATTTTTTGCTTAAGACATCCAAATCTTGCAAATAAAGCACGCCGCATCTATATAATTTTCCAGATGTTTGTAAAATAAGAAGCATACATATAGAAAATAATCTGTTTATTTTTTGAACGGGTTTGCAAATTCTCATCTAGATGATAATTAGGAAAGCCCTATCTAACTCCTACACTATTTTTTTGCGATTAACTCCTACACTATTTGAGTAAACAAACAAAACAAAATAAAGGAAAAAAATCCCCGCGTAAAATTCAATGGTGTAGGAGTTCGATGACACATAATTATTTCTCATCTAGATGAAAGTTAGACACACCCATTTGCGAATCAATTCTAACACACACGGTAGAAAGGTTATTTTGGATGCCACTATACGAACATGGGTTTTCTCCATGGACTCGCTCTCCTAGCCAAGTCCATGGTGGGGAGCGCCGGCGACCTCTACCGCAGCGTCGAGAAGCTCGACGGAACCTACGTCCAGCCCGGCGCGGCCAAGGAAGAGATCCTCCGCCCCGTCATGGCCCGCTCACCGGCCAACAGCGCCCTCCTCGGCCTGCCCGACCCGACGCCGCCGCCGCCGCCGCCGCCGCTGGCTCCGTCCAACAGATTCTTCAAGTGCTCCATTGCCTCTTACAGCGTTTGCCGCGACTACGTGACGGACGTGAGCGGCACCAAGTGCCCCAGATGTTCCTCTGCGATGACGATCCAAATCCAGTACGCGCCGCCCGCCGGGCAGAACGCGGTCACCGCAGATGGGTTCGCGCGGGGCGTCGTGGCGTACACGGTGACGGACAGCCTCGCGGTGTCGCCCATGTCCGCCATCTCCAGCATCGCGCTGTTCAACACCTTCGCGGTCACGGATCACACCGCGCTCCAGGAGAAGATCGTGCACATCGGATACAAGGAGGTGAGTGGCTGAGTGATTGATCTACTGCATGCATCTTCATTATAATCCCCTAGTACTACTTATTTCAAAGAAGGAACAATCCTGGCATGTTTCAATTTCACAATTTCGGTATAATTGCACAATCACATTATTCCACTTGTTGGGCGGGGCTGTCAAGGGTCAACTGGCTGAATTTACCACCATGGATTTGCAGGGTTTGGAGATATTGAAGGCCTCGCTGCAGTCCTTGGAAAGAAGTCCCCAAGCCACGACTGAACAGAGAGATCCGGCGTGCACGGTTTGATTGAGATCCGAACGTGAACAAACTATAGGATCGATCCATCTATCCACTTCAGTCGAGTCTATCTTAATTTTCTGATGCATGCACACACGTACTAGTTGCAAGTCCGTGCCACCCACGCTGGACAATACCACAGATGATGATACAAGTATCGTATAGGATTTTTTTTAATTTGCCGCTTTGTCCGGCACTTATTTCTTTAACTTTGAAGTTGTACCCGTCGTCATAAAAAAGCATGGAGCTTATTTCACATTCCACTCCTCTCCACGCCCTCTGCCACCCAAACTCACCTCGGGCAATTTCCAGCCGGGTCCGGCATGGCGGACAGCGGATGTGAGTCCTTCACCCCCAGATCCATTGACCCCGAGCTCATCCCACGCGGCCCTGAGGAGGAGATGGCCGCCCGGCTTGCGCTCTGCCACTCCTGGGAGGAGACCGTGCCCGACAGCACTCGGACTCCTTCCGCCAGGAATCCATTGCGTCCGACCAGGTGCATGGATCCGCCGATAGGTGTGCCGTCGCTACCTCGTAGGAGGCGGTGCGGTCCGTCTGGAGTCCTAATGCGGTGGCGGACGTGCAACCCCTCCGTTGACGCGCCGAGCATTGGGACGCGCCGTGGGCCTCGTCTGGCGAGAACATGGCACAGCGTGCCCGCTGTTGAAAGGATCGATATAGACATATAGTTGACTAGAGGGGGGGTGAATAGGCAACTAACAATTTTTAGCTTTTCTTTACCAATTTAAACTGTGCATCAAAGTAGGTTGTCTAGATATGCAACAAGGTGAACAACCTATATGATGCAACAACAACAAACACACGAGCAAGCAAGGGATACAACACAAGTAAGCTTGCAAAAGTAAAGGTGCGAGATAACCAAGAGTTGAGCCGGTGGAGACGAGGATGTGTTACCGAAGTTCCTTTCTTTTGAGGGGAAGTACGTCTCCGTTGGAGCGGTGTGGAGGCACAATGCTCCCCAAGAAGCCACTAGGGCTACCGTATTCTCCTCACGCTCTCACACAATGCGAGATGCCGTGATTCCACTATTGGTGCCCTTGAAGGCGGCGACCGAACCTTTACAAACAAGGTTGGGGCAATCTCCACAACTTAATTGGAGGCTCCCAACAACAGCACAAAGCTTCACCACAATGGAGTATGGCTCCGAGGTGACCTCAACCGTCTAGGGTGCTCAAACACCCAAGAGTAACAAGATCCGCTAGGGATAAGTGGGGGAGGGGGGAATCAAATCTCTCTTGTTGGAAGTGTAGATCGAGGCCTTCTCAACTAATCCTGAGCAAATCAACAAGTTTGATTGGCTAGGGAGAGAGATCGGGCAAAAATGGAGCTTGGAGCAACTATTGAGCTTAGAGGTGGAAGAGGTGGTCAACTAGAGGTAGGAGACACCCCTTTTATAGTCAAGGAAAAGATCCAACCGTTATCCACATGTCCAGCCTGCGACATGCGGTACTACCGCTCCTGGAGCGTGGTACTACCGCAAGGCACCGCGGTACTACCGTGAGTGACCACGGTACTTCCGCGGCAGCAGCTGGGACTAGGACATGCCTGACTGAGAGCAGTACTTCCGCTGGCGCGGTACTACCGCTCCCCCTTGCGGTACTACCGCAAGGCAGGAAAGCCCTATCCCACGAAGAGCGCGGATGAATAAAAATACGTCCGTGCCTACTTCCGCTGGAAACAAAACAGTGCAAAAATCCGACGCGGTACTACCGCTAGGGAGCGGTACTACCATATACCAGCTGAACCAGGCCGCGCGCGGTACTACCGCGCACAAAGCGCGGTACTACCGTGGAGGCGCGGATGTAAAAAATTACATCCGCTCCTCTACCGCGACGCAGCGGTACTAGGCATGAGGGCTACGGTACTACAACTCCAGGGGAGCAGTACTACCGTGGGCACCCGCCGTACTACTGTGCTGGACGAGCGGTACTACCGTGGGGCCACGGATGTAAAAAATTACATCCGCCCCTACTACCGTACCAGAGCGGCACTAGGCCTGGGAGCCACGGTACTAAGACTCCAGAGGAGCGGTACTACCGTGGGCTCCAGCGGTACTACCGAAGGTGCTTGCGATACTACCGCTCTAGGGAGCAGTACTACCGCAAGTTCAGCAGTAGCCGCCAGAAAAAGCACAAAGAGGATAACAGAGGGAAGCTCCAAAGTGCAAAGGAAAGGTGGAGGCAAGGAGGGAAACGTGTTCGTGATGATTCCACCCGAACCTTTCCGACGCGGACCCCCTCTTAATAGTACGGCCCTCCTACGACTCAAATCCACCAAAAAGAAATGTAGAACAACGCCGTCTTCAATAGTCTTCGAGGGACACCGAATCGTCTCGTGCCTAGTGATGAAGCGTCTGTGAAACTCAAGGCACACGATTAGTCCGCAAAAGCATTGTCATCAATCACCAAAACACCTTAGGGATAAATATGCCCTTACAATCTCCTCCTTTTTGGTGGATTGATGACAATACGGGATTTGCACAAAAGGAGATAATATTGAGCAAAGGCAAACCCCTCCTCTCTAGAATATAGACGGGCTCTCCCTAGATGTGTGCAATCTAGATGGATGCTTTGGACTGCATAGCACACAAACTAGGATCAACACTCCCCCTATATTTTAGAGACAAAGGCGTGATAACTAACATCTAAGCAGAGCATAGCACAAAGGTAGCACAATATATCACAAGCTCGCTAAGATAGATAGAGTGCATATGTCTTACACCATATGAAGTAAACCAACCCAAAGCAACTGAAACGAGGTTCAAACGAGGTTCAAACGAGAAAGCAGCAAACACACCGAACACAAATGACGACACACTACTCGCAAATCCCTACACTCTCTCCCCTTTGGCATCGAGACGCCAAAAAGGCAGAGAGGACACCTACACACAAGGGGTGGCTCAAGCAGGGAACTCATCCCAACGCTCCTCGTCAGACTCCTCGGCGGGAGGGATGGTCTCCTCGATGTCCTCCTCAGAATCAGTCCACCTGTAGCCTTGCTTCTCCATCCACTCGGCCTCTGGAGTGATGCGATCCTCAGAACCGCCAGACACTTCCTCGCCATACAGCTGCAAGATCTTCTTGTCTCGGCGGCGACTCTCCTTAGATGCCACGTGAGTCCTGTACTGCCCCTTAGCTTGCATGCAGAAAAGAGTCTTCATCTTGTCCTTCAGCTTCTTGGCCCACGAGGGCATAGAGGAACTATGGGAAGACCTAGTAGCACGGCCCTCGGCAACATCCTCTGCGACAGCATCCTCCTCATCAACAGCACCCCTAGCAGCAGACGCCTCAGCACGAGCAGTAGTGTTGGCCCAGTTGGGCTTGACACAGAGACAGATGGGATCATGACGAATCCAGTCAGGAGCAAGGTACTCATCACCAGGGAACATCTTCTCCCAAGTCTTCGAGATCAGCAGAAATAGGTAGGGCCCATAGATAGGCACCTTGCAGTTGAACACCGCAAACCGAAGGTCACACCACATGATGTGTGAGACATCAAGTGGCCGAGTCTGAGACATACGAGCCTCCTCGCATAGGAGCATCATATCCACCATATAGGCATGAACCTTGTCCTTGTCACCAATGCGAGGGAACAAGGAGTTGCGAAAGATGCGATACATGATATCCAGAAAAGAGTTGAGCACCAACGCCGTCTTGCCATTGGCAAGCGCCTTCTCAACATAGTATGGCTGAAGCTTGTCCTTGTTGGCAGACTCGGAATTTGCATGGGGGCGAACACCCACGGGAGTGTCGAGCCTGTCATCAGGAACCTGGAGCAGATCCATAAACTCCTTCCAGGTAGCAGTCAGCTTACGGCCATTGGTCATCCAGGTCATCCTCCGCTCCTCATTAGGGTGAAGGTATACTGAGGCAAAGAACCGACAGATAAGCTCAGGGTCATAGTCAAGGTGAAAAGAGATCACATGTTCAATACCAAACTGCTCCACCAAGTCCAGGGCTTCTACAAAGTACTCACGAAACTTGTCCTTCCTCATGTGATGCATTTCAATCCATTTCACATCCACGTAAGTATTTTGCTTGTTCTTGATGACATCCAGATAAGTGAGAGTCTGTTGCTTGTTCCAAAACAGCTCACAACCTCTGACAGTAGCACAAGGGTTCACATACGGGTTGAGCTGCCTGAGACGGACGAACTCAGATTGGGGTATCTCATCCATGCCCTTAGTGGGCTCCTTGTGCTTACTAGATGATGTCTTGACATGGCGCTTGGGGGCAGTGGAGCCCTCTGGTGCTTCACCTGGATTGCGTAGACGCTTGGAGCCAGTGTCACGACTGGGATTGGAACGGCGAGAGCCACCACCTGAGACACAAAATGCAAAGCACCCACAACAAGCAAAAGGATCAATGCAAAGACCACGGCAAAGCACAAGAAACACAGAGAAAATATACGTGAAAGTTGCCATGAGATAGATGTGGTCCACGGTAGTACTGCCAGAGCCTGCGGTACTAAAATTTTAGTACAGCTCCAAGTCGCGGTAGTACCGTGCAAGGTCACGGTAGTACCGGGGTGGGAGCGGTAGTAAAATTTTAGTGCAAGAGCGAAAAGGGTAGTACCGCTGCGCCGACGGGCGGTAGTACCGGACAAGCGGTAGTACCGCGCCAGACAGGCGGTAGTACCGCACCGCGTCAGATCCAAACGAAAGTTTGAATCTGAAAAGAACCGCGAAACCACGGCGGTGCTACGGTGATCAAATCTAGCACAGGACAAAAAGACAAGTATAATCCCTACGCAAAACTACTCCCCTACATCCTACTCTTGCATAGATTTAGCCTAAAAATCTCAAGAACACACAAGTCTTCCCCCACAAACCTAGAGGCAAAGAAAACAACAAAAACGAGAGGGAGTTGGGGAAAGACCTTGGTCCATGGCAAGAGCACGTGGTGGGGAACGATCCCACCGGACGGAATCGCAGGAGAGCGGCCGGAGGCGGAGATCCGGCGAGGGACGCCGGCCCCGTTCTTGAGCGAGGGAGAGAGAGGGAGACGAAGTGGGGAAACTGACGAATGGGTATGGGGGAGTTAGAACTCCACTGCCCGTCCTTATCCCCATGTGTCCATGTCGGCGCGGTAGTACCGCATATCATCGCGGTAGTACCGCACCGAAGCGGTAGTACCGCTCTCCCAGGCGGCAGTAAAAAATTACTGCCGCGTGTAGGACTGGGCGTTCGGTTCCCCCGAACCGAACGGTGCGGTTCTTCGGTCTCTTAACAGAGTTCGGTTTTGAGAAATCAGTGACCGAACAGCTAATAAAAAATTGCCAAACCGAGGGTCCGGTGCACCGAGAAATCGGTTCGGTCATCGGGGTGACCGAACAGCACCGATATGTATCATTATATAATAGAAAAAGGCTAGCAGCAGCAGGAATCTCTCACAGTACAGTACTCTGTAGCACTGCATGGCTGCATGTTAAAAGCTAGCCACCACGCCAACTCACATGCCCCTTCATACACAACATTTTAAAATAAGAAAATGATAGAATATGATTAGGGAGAGAGGTCACTTTTGGCATGTCTCAGAGTACTTACCAATTCCCTCATAAGCAGTAATAACAAACAAGTGAAAAAGCTAATAACAGGCTGCGGTTCTGAACAGAACAAGCATACCAAATTTGACTCAAAATCCAAACAATAATTTAGCAGACGAACCAAACTCAAGTCTCAAGACACGACAATAACAGTAACGTTCGACGACACATGACACTTAGCCCTCAGGACTTAAACTGGAAATAGGAAATAGATAGTAGCCGGCAGCATACAAGAGCACAATCACTGCTGAAAATTCGCCTTCATCAACAAGCTATCCAAAACTTCTGCTCCAGCCTTCATCAACAAGTTATCCAGAACTACAACCAATAAAACAACATGAGTGGTTCGTCCGAACAGATACACTCATAAATAAAATTATGATTTTTTCCATTTTGAAATCTCACCAATTCTTAAGAAGTAGGCTTTGTGGTGGTGGACTTGGCATTGCTTTGGAGCTTTGCTTTCTCCTTATACTCCGCAATTAATTCTGAAAACAATAATGGTGGAATCAAGCATTGTATAACCGCAAATGAACACATAGTAGAGGATGCAAAGTTAATGTATTTGAGTTACCTTGTTCAAGCTTGGTCAGCTCTTCGATGTTCTCTGCTATGCTGGGAGGAGTGCCATGTCGAAGCCAATCTTGAGTGCATACAAGAACTTCTACCATAAAAGGAGTAAGAGAAGTTCTGAAGTCATCAAGAATGCGCCCACTAGTGGAGAATGCAGACTCTGATGCAACTGTTGAAATGGGGATTGCCAAAGCATCACGAGCCAAGCATGCCCGTATAGGAAACCTGGATGAATTGATCTTCCACCAAAGTAGCATGTCAAAATTTGGGCTATCATCTTCAGTTTCCTCAGCAAGGAACTTGTCCAGCTCAGACTTGCTACTACTGCTGCCACCATTGTTCAACCTCATTTTTTTGGCAATCAAAGACTTCATCATGCTTGCGTGCCCTCCACTTGCAGATTCAGCTTCCCGAGTGGTTTGAGTCGACGCAATTTCTGGAGCATACATCACCCTATACTCTTCGAACAAATCTCGGAGACAAGTATTGATTGCAGCCCACACCCTAGGCCCTTTGTCATCCCCATACATTTCCAAAATGGCAAGATGTGTGTATTCTGCAAGCTTGTATCTGCGATTCAACAATAGATGAATTTAATATGTGCTGCTAGAGAAGAAGAAAGCTCACATAATAAAAAAACATATTACAATACTTGAATTGTTTTACCTTGGATCAAGTGCTGTTGCAATGAAAATCAACAAGTTCATGTTATCCTTTTCCTTCCCCTTCTTGTTGGGATCGGGCTCATGCCAATTACCCCAATATTTGTCATACTTATCCTTCATCCTCTCTGCCATTGCAATTTTCAAACCATCCCCACTGTCCATCCATTTTTTCACTAATATATTCACCTCACCAATCTCATGGAAAAAACTGTGAGCAGTCACATGTAGTGAGGCAGAAACACGAGTTGTTAGATCAGCAAAATGTGCAAGAAATTCTGCCAACTTGTTGACATTCTCCCAATCCTGCTCTTCTGGAACTCCAGGGCCCTTCTCCTTACCTTTGTCACTAAGTAGATCAATTGCATAGTACGGATCCTCATCAGCATACCTTACAAAAACTTTCTCATAGCTAGTAGCAGCCTTCAACATATAATATGTAGAGTTCCACCTAGTGGTCACATCAAGGATCAAGAAAGCTTTAGTGTTAACTTTCTCTAGGTCAGCACATTCTTTGAACTTAGTCAGCCTACTTGGGCTGTTCCTCACATATCTAACAGCTGCACGCACACGCTTGACTGAAGTATCAACTTCTTTTAGACCATCAGTAACTATTAAGTTGACAATGTGGGCAGCACACCTCATGTGGAGATATTTGCCTTCAGATATGCAAGTCTTAGCTTTATTCAATTCCTTTTTCATATAACCAATTCCACCATCATTATTACTAGCATTATCAACGGTAATTGTCATGACCTTCTCTATCCCCCAATCGATCAAGGTTTTCTGCAAGTATTTCCCAATATCATCACCCTTATGACTCTTAACATTGAAAAGGCCAATCACTTTCTTGTGAAGTTTCCAGTCTTTACAAATGAAGTGGGCAGTAACAGTCATGTAGCTATCTTTTTGTTGAGAAGACCAACAATCAGTGGTGAGACACACTCTTTCACAATGTTCTTTAAAGAAAAGTTTCAGTTTAGCCTTCTCTTCAAAATATTTGCCAACAATGTCCCTAGTGCATGTTCTCCTAGATGGAACTAAGAAACGTGGGCATGCTATGAGATAAACTTCCGAACCCAGCTTTTCACAAAATGCAAAGGGAGTTCATCCTCTATCATCATTTCCACCAAAGCATCCCTAATAGCATCAGGATCATATTTCCAAGTATTAACACTATCACCCTGATTATATTGCAACACAGCTTGTTTATCATCAGCAATATTTCTATGAGGATTACGCTTGCAAATATTAAAATGTTTGCGCAGAGCAGATGTACCATTAACAGTAGTATGGGCGTTGATATCACTCTTGCAGTACTTGCATTTTCCTTTCTGCAAAACACCATTGATCATGACCTTTTCAAAGTGGTTCCACATCTCTGATCTTGATGCCATCTGTTTCCGGGTATCTTTCTTGTCATTGTCATCCCCCTTCACAATCACAACTTTTGCCTTCCCAGTCCCTTGTTTGTCATCCTCCTTCCTTGCTTCCTCTGCTTGCACAATCTCAACATCACGATCACTGCCAGCGGCCTTCTCGACGTCCATAGGTACTACACCAACTGCTGTTAGAGCTGAAGAAGGCACAACCGTGTCTGTCCCCACGATTTCTTAAACCTCGGACGACATCTACAGTCAAACCAAATCAAATCAGATGGCTGGCAATGAAGAACAGTACTACAGTACTCTAGTTCTGCAATTATTTTAGGCCGCGTATTCATCAACAGTTCAATACAAGAATGATTTCAAAATGATTTTCAAACTAGACTGACATCAGATGCAATAATACAAGCACTATAGTCTATATTACAGAATGATTTTCAAACTCGATCGTGTTTCAGATTTTTTTAGATGGGGAAAAAATGAACACATATCGAAACAGAGGACTTACCTTGCAGCCTTGCAGCCGTGGATCAGGGGCGTAGATCCTCAGTTCTGTAGGAGGGTGGTGTGAGCAGCGCTGCCGGCGACGCTGCTACGGATCCGTCTCCGGCGAGCCAGCTAGGATTCGGAGCTCCTCGTCCCCGCCGCTGCGGTGAGCCGGTGATTGAAGTCCTAGTCCCAGCGGGCGTTGCAGTATAAAAGGACGGGCCTCCATCGGGAACTCCAGCAAGGGACGGAAGCCGAAGCATCGATCAATAAACACCACCATGCGGGAAGCGAGGAGGCGGCGAATGGAATTGCAGAGGTCAGACGGGAAACGGCGGCGGCTCGCTCGCTAGTCTCTACCTCACGGGTGCGGCTGCAAGGGATTAGGGTAAGGCTGTAGCGATAGCATATGGGCCGGCCGGCTGGGCCTTTATTTTACTCGGTGTTCGGTCAGTTCGGTTGACCGAGGGCCATACCCGAATTCACCGAACTAACTTCGGTTTTCCAGATATACTAACCGATCATAGTACCGATGCTCTCGGTTTCGGTGTATTCGGCTTCGGTGCCGGTTATTTCGGTTCGGTACATCGGTTTTCGGTTTAAATGCCCAGCCCTAGCCGCGTGGGGGCGGTAGTACCGTGCTCTCCACACACGGTAGTACCATAGTAGGCTGCGGTAGTACTGTGAGCTCATGAAAAGGCAGGTTTTAACACACAGAAAGAGGTCTTTGCAAGGAAACTTTTGGCACAAGAGACACCACAAGAACACGCACAACCCAAGGCAAAAAGATAACAAGGAGCAACCATGCGACACTACCTCTCAAAAGGAGAGGGCGGTGGCCGGAGCCACCTATGTTTGAGTTAGTTGGTATGGCACCGCGAAGAATTATCCTTGGGCCCATGACCAAAACTCGTCTTTGAAGCATAAGTACCATCAAAAATGGCTAATGTGAAAGAGTTGATCGATTTATGCATAATGGGGGGAGGGAGAGTTCATTGATAGAACAACACTCCCCCTATGTCCATGCCTACAACTAAACTAGACAACAAGTTGAGTGTGATGGGGGTGCAAGGGTTCAAGTCACATTGCTCGAATCAATGATATTTAGCTCATGCCTTAACTCGTGAAACCTTGCTTCATCCAAGGGCTTCGTGAAAATATCTGCAAGGTTATCATGAGTGTTGACATACTTGAGCTCGATCTCCCCTCGCCTAATGTGATCCCGGATGAAGTGATACCGAATCTCAATATGCTTCGTCTTGAAGTGTTGCACCGGGTTGAGAGAAATCTTGATGGCACTTTCATTATCACACCAAAGAGGCACTTTGTCACAAATGACACCTACTCCTTTAAAGTTTGCCTCATCCATAAGAGTTGTGCACAACTACTACCGGCCGCCACATATTCCGCTTCGGTGGACGAGAGAGACACACAACTTTGCTTCTTGGAAGACCAACTCACCAAAGAGCAACCAAGAAATTGGCACCCTCCGGAGGTGGACTTCCTATCCACTTTGTCTCCCACCCAATCGGAATCCGTATATCCTTCAAGCTTGAAGTTTTCCCCTCTTGGGTACCATAAGCCAAAGTTTGGGGTATGAGCCAAATATCGAAAGATTCACTTGACCGCCACATAGTGACTTTCCTTCGGTGCGGCTTGAAACCGTGCACACATTCCCACACTCAACATGATATCCGGTCTAGATGCACAAAGGTAAAGCAAGGAGCCAATCATGGAGCGATATACCTTTTGATCCACCGCTTTACCATTGGGATCAATGTCAAGTTGGCACTTGGTAGGCATTGGAGTAGAAGCCGACTTGACATCACTTAGCTTGAATCTTTTTAGCATGTCTTGAGTATATTTGGCTTGGTTGATGAAGGTTCCTTCTCTTCTTTGTTTGATATCAAAACCAAGGAAGAACTTCAAGTCTCCCATCGAAGACATCTTGAACTTGGAGGTCATGAGAGCGGCAAATTCCTCATTGAAAGCTTTGTTAGGGGAACCAAAGATAATATCATCAACATATAGTTGGCATACAAACAACTCCCCTTTGACCTTCTTAGTAAAAAGAGTGGGATCGATTTGCCCCACCTCAAATCCACGATCTTGTAACAACTCGGTAAGGTGGTCATACCACGCACGTGGGGCTTGTTTAAGGCCATAGAGTGCCTTATCGAGTTGATACACATGATCTGGGAAGTAGGGATCCTCGAACCCGGGGGGTTGCTTGACATAGACCAACTCATTAATAGGACCATTAAGAAAAGCACTTTTCACATCCATTTGTTGCAACTTAAAGTTGTGATGGGAAGCATAAGCAATCAACAAACGAATGGATTCAAGGCGAGCAACGGGAGCAAAGATTTCACCGTAGTCGATACCCTTGACTTGGGAGTAGCCTTGTGCTACCAATCTTGCCTTGTTGCGAATGATGTTCCCATGAGCATCTTGCTTGTTCTTGAAAATCCACTTGGTTCCAATGACGTTATGGTTCCCCGATGGCCTTGTCACCAATCTCCACACCTTGTTGTACTCGAAGTTGTTGAGTTCTTCATGCATGGCATTGAGCCAATCCGAGTCTTCGAGCGCCTCATAGACCTTTTGGGGTTCAACACAAGAGACAAATGCGTGATGTTTACAATAGTTTGCTAATTGTCTACGAGTTCTTACCCCTTTCTTAGGCTTCCAACCACATTCTCCATGAGATGGCCTTTGGTGGTGAGTTTGGAAGCAATCTTCGCGGCATGATGCTCTAATTCCTCCTCGGATGTGGAAGGAGGAGGGTTAACTCGATTATCTTGAGCGTCATCTTGAGCTTGTTCTTGATCTTGAGCTTGCTCATGATCTTGAACTTGCTCGAGGGGGAGAACTTGACCTTGGGAATCATTTGGAGGTTCACCACCATCTTGAGATTGATCTTGCCCGTGGTCTTGTTCACGAGGTTGAGGGCCTTCACTTTGTTCTTCGGAAGCGTGTGGGTCTTGAGGAGGTGATGGCTCCACTTGAGTGGAGCATTGTCCTTCTCCTTGACCTGAGGGGTTCCTCAATGGGTAGAATATGACCAATACCCATTCTTCTTATGGCTTGGGGAGGAATTTCATCACCTACATCACAAGTACCACTTTGCTCCACTTGGGAGCCGTTATTTTCGTCAAACTCCACATTACACGTCTCCTCAATGAGTCCGGTGGACTTGTTGAGAACACGGTAAGCATGAGAGTTTGTAGCATAACCAATAAATATGCCCTCATAAGCTCTAGCCTCAAATTTAGACAAACGAACACCTTTCTTGAGAATTAAACACTTACACCCGAACACCCGGAAGTACTTGAGATTGGGCTTGTTACCGGTGAGTATCTCATAAGGAGTCTTGTTCAAGCCTTTGCGGAGATAGATCCGATTGGATGCATGACACGTTGTGTTGATGGCTTCGGCCCAAAAGTTGTATGGAGACTTGAAATCCGCCATCATGGTCCTTGCCGCATCCATCAATGTCGGGTTCTTCCTCTCCGCTACACCATTTTGTTGAGGGGTATATGGTGCAACATATTGATGCTTGATCCCCTCATCACTAAGAAACTCATCCAAGGTGTAGTTCTTGAACTCGGTGCCGTTGTCACTCCTTATTGTCAAGATCTTTGCATCATGTTGACGTTGAGCTTCATTTGCAAAGTCGATGACGGTTTGTTGAGTCTCACTCTTCCTCTTGAAGAAGTATACCCAGGTGTATCTTGAATAATCATCCACAATCACAAAGCAATACTTTCTACCTCCAAGACTATCAAATGATGGGGGCCCAAAGAGATCCATGTGAAGGAGCTCCAAGGGTCTCTTCGAGTAGATGATGGTCGTGGGAGGGTGAGCCTTCTCATGAAGCTTTCCTTCAATACAAGCACGGCAAGCACGGTCTTTGGCAAAACTAACATTTGTTAGTCCACGGACATGGTCCCCCTTGAGAAGACTTTGCAAAGATCTCATATTGCCGTGGGCTAAACGGCGATGCCAAAGCCATCCCACGTCAACTTTAGCCATTAGGCATGTCGCGGTCTTAGTGGGTCGCTCCGAAAAGTTTATCCCATAGAGACCGTTCTCGACATGCCCAACAAAGGTTGCTCTAAGAGTCTTGCTCCACAAGAGGGCCACGGTATCAATGTCAAAGAAGGTGGCAAAGCCCATGAGTGCAAGTTGACAAACGGAAAGTAAATTGTATGCAAGGGACTCAACAAGCATGACTTTCTCGATCGTTAGATCATGAGAAATGACAACCTTGCCAAGACCCAATACCTTAGAATGTGAGGCATCACCCCACTCGACATTGGTGGGCATAGATGGAATCTTTTGCACGTCCACCACCAAGTCCTTGCTCCCGGTCATATGATTTGTTGCTCCACTATCGAGCAACCATGATCCCCCACCGGAAGCAACCACCTACCAGAGATCATTGCTTGGTTTTAGGTACCCATTTAGTAATGGGTCCTTTGATGTTAGTAACAAGGGTCTGAGGAACCCAAATATACCATTCAATGTACTCATAAGGAGAACCAACAAATTTAGCATAAACATGTCCATCACTAGCACGACACAACACATATGACGGGTTAAAGTCGCCGGCTTTGTTGGAGGAAATGGTTTTGCCCTTTTTGACATCAACGCCCTTCACTTTTTCCTTCTTCTCCTTAGGAGCACCCTCTCCCTCTTTCATAAAAGTTTGCTTGAGAGGAGGAGGACGTTTGGTCTTGTCGTTCTCCTTCTTATTCTTGGACTTGGGTGCAAACCCAATTCCCTTCTTGGCCACAACTTCCTTTCGGTTGCTCAAAAGGTCGTTGAGGTTCTTCTCACCTTGAATGCAAGTCACAAGGCCTTTCTCAAGTTGATCCTTCAACCTGGCATTCTCCTCCACAAGATGCACATGCTCACAACACAAGTTAGTAGCATATGCATTATCAATTAATACCATATGAGGGAAGGTGGCCTTTTCCTTGGTTAGCTTAACTTGGAGTTGAGCATGAGACTCCTTGAGGTTAGCGTGAGCACCCTTCAAGACCTTGTGGGCCTTGTCAAGTACCTCAAACTCCTCCTTGAGTCTAGCATGATCAACCCCAAGTTTAGCCTTCTCGGAAGTTAGCACACGAGACACGACAAGAGCATGATCAAGATCTTTCTTTAACTTAGCATGGTCATCATTGTATGACTCCTCAAGAGTCAAACGATGCCCACGCTCTTCCTCAAGAGCATTAGAGAGATCCGATATCTCATCGGCATAGTCACGACTATGACCTTCCATCTTAGAGATGGTTTCTTAGTGAGCCTCGATCATGTCATTGGCCTCACCAAGTTGTTCCAAGAGAGCAACAAAGTGCTTCTTGGATTTGCCCTTGAGCTTACTCATAAAAGACTCAAATTCATTCACTTCCTCATTAGACCCATCATGTTCATCAATGCAATCCTCCAAGGAGGGATTAGTAATGATGGTGGTTTTGATGTTTGGGGTTACCTTGTTGGAAGCTTTAGCCATGAGGCACTTGGCGGTGATGTTCTCGTTGGGTGAATCAAAGAGAGACGCCCGGGGAGTGGTAGCAATGGCAACGGACGCCATGGCCATTACTTCTCCATTTTCATCATCATTATCATCCTCATGGTATTCTTCTTGAACCACCAACCCACGAGTAGGAGTCTTCTTGGTGAAGTTGTTCTTGTTTAGGAAGGACTTGGCTTTGTCTTTTCGGATGAACTTGCCACCATTGTCTTCCCGCTTCTCGTAAGGACAATCCGCAACGAAATGGCTCACATTGCCACAGTTGAAGCAAGTTCTAACTCGTTGCTTTCCCTTGAAGCCACTTGAGTTGTTCTTGTTGAAGTTGGGTCTTGTATTCTTCTTGCTCCAAAATTGTCTTGAAGCAAGAGCCATGTGCTCATGATAATCATATTTGGTGTCTTCGGGGTTGCTCTCCTCATCTTCCTCTTCTTCCACACTAACCTTGGCCTTCAAAGCAAGGTTGGACTTCTTTTCCCTTTGAGAGCGGAGCACCGCATTGTCGGCGGTCTTGTCCAAGATGCTCATTGCAACGAACTCATCCAACACTTCACTTGAGGTCATGGAGTGGAAGTCCGGTCTTTGACGAATGACGTAGGACATGGCCTTGTTGTAGGGCATCATGGACTTGAGGAAATTGCGCTTGATCCAATTGTCATCCATGTCCTTGCTCCCATGATCTCGGAGTGAGACCGTGAGTTTGGTCACTCTTCGAAAGAGCTCATGGGGTTCTTCATCTTCTTTCATTGCAAACTCATCGGCTTCATCTTGTACCACTTCATAGTTGGAGCGTTGAATGCTAGCACTTCCTCGATAGAGAGACACAACACATTGCCATGCGTCTTTGGCCATGGCATGAGGTCGAAGATTAGGGAGATCTTCGGGAAGGATTGCATCTTGGATGATGAAGAGAGCACTCTCATTGAATTGATTATCCACCACTTCTCTCGGGGTGAAGTTGCTTTGGTCATGTGGGTAGAAATCTTCTTCAATGATTCTCCAAAGATTAGTATGCACATGATTTAAATGACGCTTGAAGCGATACACCCAAGAATCAAAATCCTCATTTTTCACAATCTTAGGAGGAGGACCGGCATGATTTAAATGAGTAGAGGGAATCGGTCCTCATAAATTGGAGGTTCCACATGGGCAAAGATGTCGGTGCCATTTCTACCACTAGTAGAAGGACCCTTCTCACTATTAGCTCCCTCCTTGTCGGAGTTAGCATCCGTCACCTTGTTAGCGGGATCACCCACTTTCAACGGCGAGGTAGGTAGTTTAATTCCTTCTAAGAATTTATTAAACATGCTTTCAACCGTGGTTGTCATGGAGGTTTTCAATGTGTCCAAGGCCACATTGAATTCCTCACGGGACACCGCGGTTTCCCCATTACCCATAGACGAGATCGGATTCACACCGGAGTGCTCATCCTCCCCACCGTCTACGGTGTCAACCATACTCTTCGGACGACAAAGTCCTTAATAAAGAGACGAGCCTCTGATACCAATTGAAAGGATCAATATAGTTGGCTAGAGGGGGGTGAATAGGCAACTAACGATTTTTAGCTTTTCTTTACCAATTTAAACTTTGCATCAAAGTAGGTTGTCTAGATATGCAACTAGGTGAACAACCTATATGGTGCAACAACAACAAACACACGAGCAAGCAAGGGATACAACACAAGTAAGCTTGCAAAAGTAAAGGTGCGAGATAACCAAGAGTGGAGCCGGTGGAGACGAGGATGTGTTACCGAAGTTCCTTCCTTTTGAGGGGAAGTACGTCTCCGTTGGAGCGGTGTGGAGGCACAATGCTCCCCAAGAAGCCACTAGGGCCACCGTATTCTCCTCACGCCCTCACACAATGCGAGATGCCGTGATTCCACTATTGGTGCCCTTGAAGGCGGCGACCGAACCTTTACAAACAAGGTTGGGGCAATCTCCACAACTTAATTGGAGGCTCCCAACAACACCACGAAGCTTCACCACAATGGAGTATGGCTCCGAGGTGACCTCAACCATCTAGGGTGCTCAAACACCCAAGAGTAATAACATCCACTAGGGATAAGTGGGGGGGGAATCAAATCTCTCTTGGTGGAAGTGTAGATCGAGGCCTTCTCAACTAATCTCGAGCAAATCAACAAGTTTGATTGGCTAGGGAGAGAGATCGGGCGAAAATGGAGCTTGGAGCAACTATGGAGCTTAGAGGTGGAAGAGGTGGTCAACTAGAGGTAGGAGACACCCCTTTTATAGTCAAGGAAAAGATCCAACCGTTATCCACATGTCCAGCCTGCGACATGCGGTACTACCGCTCCTGGAGCGCGGTACTACCGCAAGGCACCGCGGTACTACCGTGAGTGACCACGGTACTTCCGCGGCAGCAGCTCATACGTCTCCAACGTATCTATAATTTTTGATTGCTCCATGCTACTTTATCTACTGTTTTAGGCAATATTGGGCTTTATTATCCACTTTTATATATTTTTGGGACTAACCTATTAACCGAGGGCCCAGCCCAGATTCTTTGTTTTATGCCTATTTCGGTGTTTGAGGAAAAGGAATATCGGACGGAGTCAAAACAGAGCTAAATCAACTGGAGAAGTTATTTTTGGAAGGAAAGCAACCGGGAGACTTGGAGTCCACGTCAAGAAAGAACGAGGAAGGCACGAGGTGGCGCGCGCCCACCCCTGGCGCGCCTCCACCCTCGTGGGGCCCTCGTGGCTCCCGACGATTTCTTCCTCCTATATATACCAATATACCCTAAAACTTCCGAATAGAAGATAGATCGGGAGTTCCGCCGCAAGCCTCTGTAGCCACCAAAACCTCTCGGGAGCCTGTTCGGCACCTGCCGGAGGGGGATCCCATCACCGTAGCCATTGTCGATTGTCAAAACCGGCGGATCTCGGGTAGGGGTCCCGAACTGTGCGTCTAGGCGGATGGTAATCGGAGACAAGGGACACGATGTTTTTACCTGTGTTCGGGCCCTCTCGATGGAGGTAAAACCCTACTCCTGCTTGATTGATATTGATGATATGGGTAGTACAAGAGTGGATCTACCACGAGATCAAGGAGGCTAAACCCTAGAAGCTAGCCTAAGGTATGATTGTTGTTCGTCCTATGGACTAAAACCCTCCGGTTTATATAGGCATCGGAGAGGGCTAGGGTTACACAGAGTCGGTTACAATGGTAGGAGATCTACATATCCGTATTGCCAAGCTTGCCTTCCACGCCAAGGAAAGTCCCATCCGGACACGGGACGAAGTCTTCAATCTTGTATCTTCATAGTCTTGGAGTCCGGCCGATGATGATAGTTCGGCTATCCGGACACCCCCTAGTCCAGGACTCCCTCAGTAGCCCCTGAACCAGGCTTCAATGACGATGAGTCCGGTGCGCATATTGTCTTCAGAATTGCAAGGCGGGTTCCTCCTCCGAATAATTCATAGAAGATTGTGAACACCAGGATAGTGTCCGGCTCTGCAAAATAAATTCCACGTACCACCGTAGAGAGAATAATATTTGCACAAGTTCAATCTGCTGATGTATTTTGTGGCGTGACATCACACCACTACCAAGCCTTTACTTGAATCGTTTTTATTATACCACCTCAGCGCGATTAGCCAAGCAGTTTCCTTGGCACGTCTTGTCGAAGCAGAGATCGTGTTCCCCTTATTCCGGGATTCCCATCAATATGAACGTGGGTAACCCAACCGCGCCATTGATTGTGGCGCTTGGGAGATAAGCGAGTTTTACCAGGCCGGTGGGGACGTATGGTTTTGTCCGCCCATATATAAGGGGATAAGGATCCACCTCTTTTACCTACGCCTTCTTCCTCATTTGCTTATCCATCTCCGTGCACTCGAGCTCCAGCGCCCAAGTCCGCACATCTCACCTCGACCTTCTCCAGCCATGTCCGGAGCGGGAGGCAAGTAGATGGCCTCCTCCGTTACGGAGGGGCACATAGAGAAACTGCGCGGCGCCGGATATCTGTCCAGTGACATCGCGCACCGGCTGCCCGATGAGGGGCAGCTCATCCCCACCCCCAGGCCCCATGAGAGGGTTGTATTTCTTCCCCACTTCCTCCGCGGACTGGGCTTCCCACTCCACCCTTTTGTTTGGGGGCTCATGTACTACTACGGTCTGGATTTCCACGATCTGGCCCCAAATTTCATCCTCAATATCTCGGCGTTTATCGTCATGTGCGAGGCCTTCCTCTGCATCCAGCCCCACTTCGGTTTGTGGCTAAAGACCTTCAATGTCAAGCCGAAGGTTGTGAAGGGCAGCCAAGCAGAGTGCGGAGGCGCCATGGTGGGCAAGATGCCCAACGTCACTTGGCTCGAGGGTGCCTTCGTGGAGTCCATCAAAGGGTGGCAATCGGGGTGGTTCTACATCACCGAGCCGCGTGACCCTAAATGGGCAGCGGCCCCCGAATTCAGATCTGGCATCCCCATGCAGCTCACCTCCTGGAAAGAGAAGGGCTTGCTTTGGGGTAGTTCGGAGGAGCCGACCGACTCGATCCCGTCTCCGCACCACAGTGAACAAGAAGCTCAAGCTTGTCAACGTGATCCAGGTCATGCTCGTCCGCCGGATTCTCCCCTGCCAGCAACGGGACTTCAATTTGTGGGAGTTTGATCCGGCGCGGCACCGGACCTTAAGCAGGCTCTTCGACACTACGTGCGAAGCTGCCTGGAGGGTGCTGTTCAAGGGCGCTGGCCCGTGATCCGCTATCAAGATCGCGGATTCAGCCGCAGTCGTCGGTGGCGAGGTAAGCTATGTTATCCTTTAGGGACATTTGCTTTTCATAGTTTGACTCTATGCGGGATCTAAACTCCCAATGCCTTTAACAGGACTGGCAGAAGACGTCCGGACAGGTTAACTGTCCGGCTCCCCTTCCAGAAGACCCAGCGGACACCCGTTTGACGGGGCTGCTGGTCCCGGCACTTTACGTGGTGCCAGAGAAGAAGGCCAAGAAGAAGGCCACGGGAACCCGAAGGAGTTCCCGGCGTCAGGTGGTATCGGACTCATCGTCCGATGACTCCGAGGCGGACTCCTCCCCTGAGGACGAGGAGGAGAAGAAAGAGGCCTCTCCCGGGGGGAGAGAAGAATAGGAAGGCCTCCCCAACGAGGGAGGCCGAAGGGTCCAAGAAGGGAAGGACCCTTCCCCCGGACTGCTCCGCCAACGTCGGCGACGGCAACGAGGAGTGGCCCTCAAGGGCCAAGCCCCTGGCAAGATCGTAAGTATCCGGACTCCTGGATGATTTATAATTTTTCTTTTCGCCACGCGGTGCCTTTCTAATGCCGCATACAACCTGTAGTCCGGCCAAGGACGATCTTTCCGCTTCATCGAGCGGGTCCTTGGGCACGTCAGATGTGGATTCCATTCCGACCGCCTCCACCCCCCGTGATGGTGACGACGTCGAGGTAGGATCCTGGGAAGGGACCCGCCAGGAGGAGGAGGCCCCGGAGGTGCCGCAGGGCAACCTCCCGGACTTCACACCGGACTCCGCACCGGAACCTGCAGTGGTTCCGGAGTTGGGCGAACGGTCCCTTCGTAAGAAGGGCAAGACTGTGACGCCGGCGGCCTCCGTCCAATCGGAGGCGCCGGATAACTTGCTGGAGGCGCTCAACGGCGCTTCCATCAAAGAAGAACAGCACACTGTCATGAGTGCGGCGATTCAGAAGGTTCAGCTCACCAAGAGTGGGCTGACCGAAGCCTGCAGCAGCCTTCTAACAGGCTTTGAGGTAAGAATTTTATGATATGTAATATAATACCAGACAGTAGCCCCTGATGCTCGGTTCGGTGTTCGGAAACAAAAGCCGGACTGAGGATCTAAAAAAAAGATATACGCAGGAGTCTAAAAAATATGTCAATATGGGTTTGCAGGCTACGCTGCTGACCTCTGCCGCACTGACTGCGGAGGTCAATACCTTGAATTAGAGCCTCGAGCGGTCCGAGAGCGAGCTCGGCCGTGCCAAGAAGCAGCTCGAGGACAAGGAAGGTGAGTAACACCGTATTAAAGTTGTACCTTATAGAAAAGGATTTGGTTGCAAGAGAAATAACAAGGATAACGTGGGTACTACAGGGGCCACGAACGAGCTGACGACCCTGAAGGAGGCGGTGTCCGCGGACGAATGCAATGCGGCTGCGGAACGAGCCGAGCGAAAGAAGCAGGATGCGCGGGTGGCGGAGGTACGGCAAGAGCTCCAGGCTCTCATGGAAAAGCACGAGAGTTTGGAGCGTGACTCGAAGACTAGAGAGTCCGAGCTTGCATCGGCTCTTGAGAGTGCCAAAGCCGCTAAGGCCGAAGCCCAGAAGGCCCTCTAGGAAATTGAGGATTTGAAGAAAAAAGCGGCGGGTAAGGCATTCTTCATGCAAAGCAAGCATGTTAAAGTGGATTACCTGTTACTTACCCGGATTCGGAGCTCTCCAGGAACGTTCGCCGATCTGCCCCGCAGCGTGTCCGACGCCGCCGCTTTCTACAAAGCCGAGGAGGGGAGCTCAACGGAGAAGGTATTCTGGTCTCAGTATGCTGAGGCCGGACATCCGGTGCCCCTTAGCGACCAGTTGAAGCAGCTGGTCGAGCTCCACAAGGTGGCCGAACAGGCCATGAAGGGCCTCATAGTTCGGCTGTGGCCTGGGGAGGCCATGCCTGGGAGCTACTTCGGCCTGGTGCGGCGGCTGGTGGATGCGTGTCCCTGGGTTGAAGTCATCAAGCACTCCACCTGCATTGAAGGTGCCCGTCGGGCCCTTGCCCGTGCAAAGGTGCACTGGGGCAGGATGGACGTTGAGAAGCTTATGATGGACGCGCCACCAGCGGGCAAGGAGTATCGCACGCCCGAAATGTATTATAAGAGTGTCCTGAAGGGTGCCCACATGATTGCGGGTGAGTGCTCCAAAGATGTAATATTTGAGTAAACTCGCATTTTGTTATCCCGTGCGCTGAAAACTTTGTTCATATGCGCTAAGCAACGCTTATTAATTTAAAATATTACCTTTTGTGCGGCCGTCTATTAAATCTGAGAGATGGCAAGTCGTCGGCTTCAGCCCCCATGCCACGAGTGCTGGGGTGTTCGGGATAAACTTGAGCGCTCTTGTTCCCATTTTTGGGTCCATCTAGGGAAGCGCTCAACACAACGAACAAGGCAACCAGACTTATAATGCTTGAACACTCTCACTTAGCCATAGAATTCTATAATTTTAAATTTCGGCGAAGCCCCTAGTGTTCGAAAGACCGAGTTCGGGGCGCTATCCACGCCTGGGCCGGACAAAGCCGGTTCCTCGCTCTAAGCGGCATAAGTCTTTAAGGACTCGAAAAAACCTCTCGAACAGCGACCAGCTCTCGCCGCATCATGACGGTCAGTTTTAGCTTTCTCCACCGAGGCGCTTGCCCAGCTCAACCGGGGCGCAATCGCAGTAGTTCTCCCAGTGCTACCTTAGCCGATACAACGGAACGTAAGGTACCAAAACATGGGAGCCGGGCAAACCCAACTATTGACCCAAGACATGATTCGGAGCTGATGCATATAATGCTATAAGTTCAGGGTGCCGCACTTGTGAAAGTGTTCAGACTTATCACACCATAATGTGGGGAGCTTAAGCCCCTGGTGTGTTTAGCCGTACCAAAGTGTACGGATGCAACATGTCGTGAATGAACATATATATAAGAAAGAAAAGCAGTTATAAGCAAAAAGCGATGCATTGTTTATTCAAAAAATACTGCCATGAATGCAGAACGATACAAATAGTGTGGTAAGCAAGGGATAGGACTATTAAACATGCCCCCCTCCAGGGGTAGGCTGCGGAATGGTGTATAAAACGGATTTAATGCTCGTAATGGAGACCACCTGGATACTCGTCGTAGCCTTTCTCCTCCCCTGGCTGTTGCATCGTGAGTCCGGTAGGTCTACTCCCGGACAGGGCCTTAGGTGAACAGAGTCCTGTGGGTAAGAAAAAAAGAAAAATGAAAAAGAGTGACACACTTGGGAGCCCCTGGTGCGGTTAAGCCGCATTCTGGGCCAGCGGTGGTCGTGCCCCTCCCCCTATGCCCATGGTATCTCCAGAGCATAATGATGTACGCGAAGGATCAGTCTTGCAATTTTGCAAGGGTTGGGGTTGGGGCCGCATTGCTACGCGTGCTCAGAACGTGCCAGTTGGTCTTGTTGTAGGTTACTCCGGGCGCGTTTGGCCGTGTCCGGTCGCTTAACGGCCGGACTCGAAAATTGCCTTAAGAGGCTGCTCTGTACTTCTGCGCGAGAGCCGCTGTGTGCTCCTCCATTCGGAGTGAGCGTTCAGTGTTTCTGTTGACCGTGATGACTCCTCGAGGGCCTGGCATCTTGAGCTTAAGGTATGCGTAGTGCGGCACCGCATTGAACTTTGCAAACGCGGTCCGTCCGAGCAGAGCATGATAGCCGTTGCAGAACGGGACTATGTCGAAGATTAACTCCTCGCTCGGAAGTTATCCGGGATCCAAGACCACTTCGGTGTGGTGAGCCTATACAATTGGCCTCTACACTGGTATGGCGCCTTTGAAGGTCGTCTTTGTGGGTTTAATCCTTGAGGGTCTATGCCCATCTTGCGCCTTTGTATCCCGATAAAGCAGGTTCAAATTGCTGCCGCCGTCCATCGGGACTCTAGTGAGGTGAAATCCGTCGATGATTGGGTCTAGAACCAATGCGCGAATCCTCCATGGCGGATACTAGTGGGTGGTCCTTCGATCAAAAGTGATCGGGCAAGAGGACCATGGGTTGAACTGGGCGACCGCTCCATCGCAGATATCGCCCCCGAGTGCACGCTTCTGCTCCCTCTTGGGTATGTGAGTTGCGTATATCATGTTCACCGTCCGCACTTGTGGGGGAAACCCTTCTGTCCTTTATTGTTCGGCGGTCGGGTTTCTTCCTCGTCATCGCTATGCAGCCCCTTGTCATTGTTTTCGGCAATTAACTTGCCTGCCTGCTTGAATACCCAACAATCCCTGTTGGTGTGATTAGCTGGCTTTTCGGGGGTGCCGTGTATCTGGCACGAGCGGTCGAGTATTCGGTCCAAATTGGACGGACCCGGAGTAGTTCTTTTGAATGGCTTTTTCCGCTGACCGGGTTTAGAGCCTCTGAATCCGGCGTTGACTGTCGTATCCTCAATGTTATCGCCATTAATGCGGCATTTGTTTTTGTTGTGACGCGACCTGCCATTGCGGTCCTTGGTATCCGGACTGCCAGAATTTTTGCTGAGGTTGTTACTGCGGGCTAGCCAGCTGTCCTCTCCCGCGCAGAAGCGGGTCATAAGTGATGTGAGGGCTGCGATGGATTTCGCTTTTCCTGCCCTAGGTGCCGGCAAGCCACTCGTCATGGATGTTATGTTTGAAGGCTGCGAGGGCCTCGTGTGCGACAATCGATGATTTGATTTTTCTTTGTTAAGAACCGTGTCCGTAACTGTCCGCCGATTCGTCTGCTGCTGAATTATGTGGCTTAGGTCATCGGCGTTCGTGGTCGCACATATGTGCCCTGGAAGTTGTCAAGGAATGCGGCTTCCAGGTCTTCCCAACACCCAATTGATTCTGCTGGCAAGCTCTTAAGCCAATAACGAGCTGGTCCTTTAAGCTTGAGTGGGAGATATTTGATGGCGTGAAGATCGGTACCACGGGCCATGTGGATATGAAGGAGATAGTCTTCGATCCAAACCGCGGGGTCTGTTGTGCCATCGTAGGATTCAATGTTCACGGGTTTAAACCCTTCAGGGATTTGATGATCCATTACTTCATCTGTGAAGCATAGTGGGTGTGTGGCACCTCTATATTGGGCTATATCACGACGTAGCTCGAGCAACCTTTGTCTACTGTGTTCGGCCCGGCCGGAGTTGCTGTATCCGGCGCGACGGTATTCGTCGCGCATTGTGGGGCGCCCACGCGATCCGTAGATCGATCTTGATTGTCTTGCCTTATCCTCCAATATGTCTCTCAAGTCCGGCGCATTCCCTCGTGGCTTCGTACTTTTCGAGCGGTGCCGGGGTACGGTTCTGGTGGAGGGCCTAGAGGCCTCTCTGTCGCGGCCACGAGGTGGTCGGTCATCCGTATTGTGCGCTGGTGACGCAGGTTTATATGCCTCCTCCTCTAATCGGGGGAGCAACTTGCGTTTGGGGTAGCTTTTGGAGGGGCGTTCGAGTTCATGCTCTTCGGCCGCAAGGACTTCAGTCCATCTGTCAGCCAGCAGGTCTTGATCAGCTCTAAGCTGTTGCTGCTTTTTCTTTAGGCTGTTTGCCGTAGCCATTAGCCTGCGTTTAAAACGCTCTTGTTCGACGGGATCCTCGGGCACGACGAATTCGTCGTCGTCGAGGCTTGCCTCGTCTTTGGAGGGAGGCATGTAGTTATCATCCTCGACCTCTTCGTCTGCCGCTCTCTAATGAGGGTTGGCTTCTCCGTCCTCCTGTGTTGAATCTTGCTGGAGGGGGTTGTCTTCGGCACTCTCTGGGGTGTTATTATCTCCAGTGCCGGAATCTCCATTCTTGCTGTGGCGGGATTTAGAGCAGCGCCACTGACGCCGGCGCTTGGGCTGTTTCTTGGAGGAATCTTCCTCCGCTTCTTCCTCTCCATTCCCGTCCTTTGGGATGTCCACCATATATATATCTTATGATGAGGTGGTCTTCCAGTGCCCCGTAGGCGCTGGTTCTTGGTCGTCTCCGGCATCGTCGTCCATACCGTCGATGTCTTCGGAGTCGTAGTCTAGCATGTCGGTTAGATCGTCGACAGTGGCTACAAAGTGGGTGGTGGGTGGGCTTTAAATTTCTTCGTCGTCCGCATCCCAACCATCTTGACCGCAGTTCGGCCAGGGCTCCCCTGATAGCAAGAGATGCTTTAGCGAATTCAGGATGTCGCCAAAGGGTGAGTGTTGAAAGATGTCCGCGGCGGTGAACTCCATGATCGGCGCCCAATCGGATTCGATTGGAGGGGGCGTAGGAGGTTCGGAGTCCGGCGAGGAGTCTGGCACCTCGGAGTCACGAGCATCACAAGGGACAAGGTCAGTATTCGGCTCCATCGCCGTAGGGGTAGCAGCCCCCGAGGCGGTGTCTAGCCATCCGTCCTCGATCTGGGCAGCCGGCTCCGAATTGAGAGTCGGAGCGGACTTGTGTGCGCCTCCGAGGCACCGTTGTCAGCAGAGCTAAATCATGCTCATCGTGACAAGTCTTGGCGCGCTCGGTACGTGGCTCGAATCCGTCGAAGATCAAGTCTCCGCGGATGTCAGCCGTGAAGTTTAGACTTCCAAATCTGACCTGATGGCCAGGGGCGTAGCTTTTGATCTACTCCAGATGGCCAAGCGAATTAGCCCGCAGTGCAAAGCTGCCGAATACGAAGATCTGTCCGGGGAGAAAAGTCTCACCCTGGACTGCATCGTTGTTGATGATCGAAGGAGCCATCTGTTGGGGAACGTAGCAGAAATTCAAAATTTTCCTACGTTACACCAAGATCTATCTATGGAGAGACTAGCAACGAGGGGAAGGAGAGTGCATCTACATACCCTTGTAGATTGCTAAGCGGAAGCGTTCAAGAGAACGGGGTTGAAGGAGCCGTACTCGTCGTGATCGAAATCACTAGAGATCCTAGTGCCGAACGGACGGCACCTCCGCGTTCAACACACGTACAGCCCGGTGAGGTCTCCCATGCCTTGATCCAGCAAGGTTAGAGGGAGAGGTTAGGAAAGACTCCGTCCAGCAGCAGCACGACAGCGTGGTGGTGATGGAGGAGCGTGGCAATCCAGCAGGGCTTCGCCAAGCACCGCGGGAGAGGAGGAGTACTTGGGAGAGGGGGAGGGCTGTGCCAGGGGAAGCGTGTAGCTCCCATGCGCCTCCCCACTATATATAGGGGTGGAGGGGGCTGGTTTCTTGCCCTCCAAGTCCATTGGGGCATTGGCAAAGGTGGGAGGAAAGAAATCCCATCATTTCCTTCCCCACCGATTGTTACCCCCCTTTTTTAGGGATCTTGATCTTATCCCTTCGGGAAATGATCTTATTCCTTCTAAGGGGGATCTTGGTGTGCCTTGACCCCACTACCCACGTTCATGTGGGTCCCCCATGCAGGTGGGCCCCACTCCGGAACCTTCTAGAACCTTCCCGGTACAATACTGAAAAATCCCAAACATTTTCCGGTGGCCAAAATAGGACTTCACATATATAAATCTTTACCTCCGGATCATTCCGGAACTCCTCGTGACATCCGGGACTCTGAACAACATTCGGTAACCACATAAAAACTTTCTTTATAACCCTAGCGTCATCGAACCTTAAGTGTGTAGACCCTACGGGTTCGGGAACCATGCAGACATGACCGAGACGTTCTCCGGTCAATAACCAACAGCGGGATCTGGATACCCATGTTGGCTCCCACATGTTCCACGATGATCTCATCGATGAACCACGATGTCAAGGACTCAATCAATCCGTATACAATTCCCTTTGTCTAGCGGTATTGTACTTGCCCGAGATTCGATCGTCGGTATCCCGCGATACCTTGTTCCATCTCGTTATCGCAAGTCTCTTTACTGTTCCATAACACATCATCCGTGATCAACCCCTTGGTCAAATTGTGCACATTATGATGATGTCTTACCGAGTGGGCCCAGAGATACCTCTCCGCTACACGGAGTGACAAATCCCGCCTCGATTCGTACCAACCCAATGACACTTTCGGAGATACCGTAGTGCACCTTTATAGCCACCCGATTCGTTGTGATGTTTGGTACACCCAAAGCATTCCTACGGTATCGGGGAGTTGCACAATCTCATGGTCTAAGGAAATGATACTTGACATTAGAAAAGCTTTAGCATACGAACTACACGATCTTTGTGCTAGGCTTAGGATTGGGTCTTGTCCATCACATCATTCTCCTAATGATGTGATCCCGTTATCAATGACATCCAATGTCCATGGTCAAGAAACGGTAACCATCTATTGATCAACGAGCTAGTCAACTAGAGGCTTACTAGGGACATGGTGTTGTCTATGTATCCACACATGTATCTGAGTTTCCTATCAATACAATTATAGCATGGATAATAAACGATTATCATGAACAAGGAAATATAGTAATAATAACTAATTTATTATTGCCTCTGGGGCATATTTCCAACAGTCTCCCACTTGCACTAGAGTCAATAATCTAGTTCACATCGCCATGTGATTAACACTCACAGGTCACATCGCCATGTGACCAACACCCAAAGAGTTTACTAGTGTCACTAAACTAGTTCACATCATCATGTGATTAAGACTCAATGAGTTTTGGGGTTTGATCATGTTTTGCTTGTGAGAGAGGTTTTAGTCAACGGGTCTGCAACATTCAGATCCGTATGTACTTCACAAATCTCTAGGTCATATTGTAAATGTTGCTTCCACGCTCCACTTGGAGCTATTCCAAATGATTGCTCCACTATACGTATCCGGTTTGCTACTTAGAGTCATTCGGATAGGTGTTAAAGCTTGCCTCGACGTAACCCTTTACGCCGAACTCTTTATCACCTCCATAATCGAGAAACATGTCCTTATTACTCCAAGGACAATTTTGACCGCGGTCTGGTGATCCACTCTTTGATCACCTTTGTACCCTCTTGCCAGACATGTGGCAAGGCACACATCAGGTGTGGTACTTAGCATAGCATACTGTAGAGCCTACGTCTAAAGCATAGGGGACGACCTTCGTCCTTTCTCTCTCTTCTGCCCTGGTCGAGCTTTAAGTCTTAACTTCATACCTTACAACTCAGGCAAGAACTCCTTCTTTGACTTATCCATCTTGAACACCTTCAAGATCATGTCAAGGCACGTGCTCATTTGAAAGTATTATTAAGCATTTTGATCTATCCTTATAGATCTTGATGCTCAATGTTCAAGTAGCTTAATCCAGGTTTTCTATTGAAAAACACTTTTAAAATAACCCTATATACTTTCCATAAATTCTACATCATTTCTGATCCACAATATGTCAACAACATATATTGATTAGAAATTCTATAGTGCTCCCACTCACTTTTTTGGAGATACAAGTTTCTCATGAACTTTGTATAAACCCAAAATCTTTGATCATCTTATCAAAGTGTATATTCCAACTCCGAGATGCTTACTCCAGTCCATGGAAGGAACGCTGGAGCCAGCATACCTTTTAGCATCCTTAGGATCGACAAAGCCTTTCTGATTGTATCACATACAACCTTTCCTTACGAAAACTGGTAGGGAAACTTGTTTTGACATCCATCTGCCAGATTTCATAAATGCAGCTAATGCTAACATGATTCCGACGGACATAAGTATCGCTACGTATGAGAAAAATCTCATCGTAGTCAACTCCTTGAACTTGTGAATAACTCTTCGCCACAAGTCGAGCTTCATAGACGGTGACATTACCATCCACGTCCGTCTTCTTCTTAAAGATCCATTTATCTCAATGGCTTGCTGATCATCGGGCAAGTCCACCAAAGTCCATGCTTTGTTCTGATACATGGATCCTATCTCGGATTTCATGGCTTCTAACCATTTGTCGAAATATGGGCCCACCATCGCTTCTCCATAGCTCGTAGGTTCATTGTTGTCTAGCAACATGACCTTCAAGACAGGATTACTGTACCACTCTGAAGTAGTACGCATCCTTGTCACCCTACGAGGTACGGTAGTGACTTGATCCGAAACTTCATGATCACTATCATAAGCTTATACTTCAATTGGTGTGGGCTCCACAGGAACAACTTCCTGTGCCCTGCTACACACTTGTTGAAGTGACAGTTCAATAACCTCATCAAGTCTCCACCATCCTCCCACTCAATTTTCGAGACAAACCTTTCCTCGAGAAAGGACCCGATTCAAGAAACAATCCCTATTGCTTTCGGATCTGAATTAGGAGGTATACCCAACTGTTTTGGGTGTCCTATGAAGATGTATTTTATCCGATTTGGGTTCGAGCTTATCAACCTGAAACCTTTTTCACATAAGCGTCGCAGCCCCAAACTTTTAAGAAACGACAACTTAGGTTTCTCCAAACCATAGTTCAAACGGTGTCGTCTCAACGGAATTACGTGGTGCCCTATTAAAGTGAGTGCGGTTGTCTCTAATGCCTAACCCATGAACGATAGTGGTAATTCGATAAGAGACATCATGGTACGCACCATATCCAATAGGGTGCAACTATGATGTTCGGACACACCATCACACTATGGTGTTCCAGGCGGTATTAATTGTGAAATAATTTCCACAATGTCTTAATTGCATGCCAAAACTCGTAACTCAGATACTCATCTCTATGATCATATCATAGACATTTTATCCTCTTGTCACGATGATCTTCAACTTCACTCTGAAATTACTTGAACCATTCAATAATTCAGACTTGTGTTTCACCAAGTAAATATACTCAGTATCTACTCAAATCATCCGTGAAGTTAGAACATAACGATATCCATTTGCGTGCCTCAAAGACTCATTGGACTGCACACATCAAAATGTATTACTTCCAACAAGTTGCTTTCTTGTTCCATTTTACTGAAAACGAGGCTTTCAGTCATCTTGCCCATGTGGTATGATTTGCATGACTCACGTGATTCAAAATCAAGTGAGTCCAAACGGTCCATTTGCATGGAGTTTCTTCATGCATATACACCAATAGACATGGTTCGCATGTCTCAAACTTTTCAAAAATGAGTGAGTCCAAAGATCCATCAACATGGAGCTTCTTCATGCGTTTTATACCAATATGACTTACATGGCAGTGCCACAAGTAGGTGGTACTATCATTACTATCTTATATCTTTTGGCATGAACATGTGTATCACTACGATCAAGATTCAATAAACCATTCATTTTAGGTGCAAGACCATTGAAGGTATTATTCAAATAAACAGAGTAACCATTATTCTCCTTAAATGAATAACCGTATTGCGATGGACATAATCCAATCATGTCTATGCTCAACGCAAACACCAAATAACAATTATTTAGGTTTAACACCAGTCTCGATGCTAGAGGGAGCGTGCGATGCTTGATCACATCAAGATTGGAAAACACTTCCAACACATATCGTTAGCTCACCTTTAGCTAGTCTCCTTTATTCCGTAGCCTTTTATTTCGAGTTACTAACACTTAGCAACCGAACCGGTATTGAAGGAAATATGCCCTAGAGGCAATAATAAAGTTATTATTTATTTCCTTATTTCATGATAAATGTTTATCATTCATGCTAGAATTGTATTAACCGGAAACATGATACATGTGTGAATGCATAGACAAAACAATATGTCGCTAGTATGCCTCTACTAGACTAGCTTGTTAATCAAAGATGGTTATGTTTCCTGACCATGAACAAAAGAGTTGT
The DNA here is from genome assembly GCA_021437245.1 of Aegilops speltoides. NCBI lineage: Eukaryota > Viridiplantae > Streptophyta > Magnoliopsida > Poales > Poaceae > Aegilops > Aegilops speltoides. The sequence continues at coordinate 63,135 of JAHHZJ010001741.1, read as the reverse complement.
TATTTGATTAACAAGGTCACATCATTAGTAGAATGATCTGATTGACATGACCCATTCCATTAGCTTAGCACACGATCGTTTAGTATGTTGCTACTGCTTTTATCCATGACTTATACATGTTCCTGTAACTATGAGATTATGCAACTCCGTTTACGGAGGAACACTTTGGTGCTACCAAACGTCACAACGTAATCGGGTGATTATAAAGGAGTACTACAGGTGTCTCCAAAGGCGATGTTGGGTTGGCGATTTGAGATTAGGTTTTGTCACTCCGATTGTCGGAGAGGTATCTCTGGCCCTCTCGGTAATGCACATCACTGAAGCCTTGCAAGCATTACAACTAATGAGATAGTTGTGAGATGATGTATTACTGGACGAGTAAAGAGACTTGCGTAACGAGATTGAACTAGGTATTGGATACCGACGATCGAATCTCGGGCAAGTAACATACCGATGACAAAGGGAACAACGATGTTGTTATGCGGTCTGACCGATAAAGATCTTCGTAGAATATGTAGGAACCAATATGGGCATCCAGGTCCGCTGTTGGTTATTGACCGAGAATAGTTCTAGGTCATGTCTACATTGTTCTCGAACCGTAGGGTCCGCACGCTTAAGGTTTCGATGGCGATGTTATTATGAGTTTATGTATTTTGATGTACCAAGAAGTTCGAGTCCCGGATGTGATCACGGACATGACGAGGAGTCTCGAAATGGTCGAGACATAAAGATTGATATATTGGAAGCCTATATTTGGAGTTCGAATGGTTCCGGTGAAAACAGGAATTTATCGAGTACCGGAGGTTACCGAACCCCCGGAACTAAATGGGCCATAGTGGGCCTTGGTGGCAGGAGAAAGGGCCAGCCCTAGGTGGTCGCGCCTTCCCCTTCCCTAGTCCTACTAGGACTAGGAAAGGGGCCGCCCCTCTCTCTCTCTTTCCCCTCCGGTGAATCCTATTCCAACTAGGATTGGAGGGGAATCCTACTCCCTGAGGGAGTAGGACTCCTGGCCAGCCCTCCTTGGCCGGCCGCCCCCCCCTTCCTCCTTTATATACGGGGGCAGGGGGGCACCCTAGGACACACAAGTTTGATCTACGGATCGTTCCTTAGCCGTGTGCGGTGCCCCCCTCCACGATATTCCACCTCGGTCATACCGTCGCGAAGCTTAGGTGAAGCGCTGCGCCGGTGAAACATCAAGATCGTCACCACGCCGTCGTGCTGACGAAACTCTCCCTCGACACTCGGCTGGATCGGAGCACGAGGGACGTCATCGAGCTGTCGTGTGTCAAGAACTCGGGGCGCCGGAGTGACGGCGCCGGATCGGTCGGATCGCGAGGAGAACGTCTGACTACTTCCTCTACGTTGTGATCGCTTCGCCGGGTCTACGAGGGTACGTAGACAACACTCTCCCCTCGTTGCTATACATCACCATGATCTTGCGTGTGCGTAGGAAATTTTTGAAATTACTACGCTCCCCAACAAAGGGTATCGAGCCTAGGTTTTTATGGTTTGATGTTTTGCACGAGTAGAACACAAGTGAGTTGTGGGCGATACAAGTCATACTACCTACCAAAGCATGTCATACTTTGGTTCAGCGGTATTGTGAGATGAAGCGCCTGGACCGACATTACGCCAGACGCTTACGCTGACTGGTTTCACCGCCACGAGCACTCGTTGCTTAAAGGTGACCGGTGGGTGCTGTCTCTCTCACTTTAGTTGAACCGAGTGTGGCTACACCCGGTCCTTGAGAAGGTTAAAACGGAGTCTATTTGACGAAGTATCGTTGTGGTTTTGATGCGTAGGTGAGACTGGTTCTTGCTTAAGCCCGTAGCAGCCACGTAAAATTTGCAACAACAAAGTAGAGGACGTCTAACTTGTTTTTGCAGGGCATGTTGTGATGTGATATGGTCAAGACGTGATGCTATATTTTATTGTATGAGATGATCATGTTTTGTAACCGAAGTTATCGGCAACTGGCTGGAGCCATATGGTTGTCGCTTTATTGTATGCAATGCAATCGCCCCGTAATGCTTTACTTTATCACTAAGCGGTAGCGATAGTCGTAGAAGCATAAGATTGGCGAGACGACAACGATGCTACGATGAAGATCAAGGTGTCGCGCCGGTGACGATGGTGATCATGGTGGTGCTGCAAGATGGAGATCATGAAGCACAAGATGATGATGACCATATCATATCACTTATATTGATTTGCATGTGATGTTTATCCTTTTATGCATCTTATCTTGCTTTGATTGACGGTAGCATTATAAGATGATCTCTCACTAAATTATCAAGAAGTATTCTCCCCGAGTATGCACCGTTGCCAAAGTTCGTCGTGCCCAGACACCACGTGATGATCGGGTGTGATAAGCTCTACGTCCATCTACAACGGGTGCAAGCCAGTTTTGCACACGCAGAATACTCGGGTTATACTTGACGAGCCTAGCATATGCGATATGGCCTCGGAACACGGAGACCGAAAGGTCGAGCGTGAATCATATAGTAGATATGATCAACATAAGATGTTCACCATTGAAAACTACTCCATTTCACGTGATGATCGGTTATGGCTTAGTTGATTTGGATCACGTGATCACTTGAATGACTAGAGAGATGTCTTTCTAAGTGGGAGTTCTTAAGTAATATGATTAATTGAACTTAAATTTATCATGAACTTAGTACCGATAGTATCTTGCTTGTTTATGTTTGATTGTAGATAGATGGCTCGTCTTTGTTGTTCCGTTGAATTTTAATGCGTTCCTTGAGAAAGCAAAGTTGAAAGATGATGGTAGCAATTACACGGATCGGGTCCGTAACGAGGATCATCCTCATTGCTGCACGTAAGAGTTACGCCTGGATGCACCGCTGGGTGCGAACTCGCTGCTGATGCAACCGACGGCGTTAAGAACGTCTGGCGAGCAAAGCGATGACTACTCTATAGTTCATGTGCCATGCTTTACGGCTTAGAACCGGGACTTCAACGACGTTTTGAGCGTCATGGAGCATATGAGATGTTCCAGAGTTGAAGTTAATATTCAACAGAATGCCCGGATTGAGAGATATGAAGTCTCCAATAAGTTCTATAGCTGCAAGATGGAGGAGAATAGTTACATTAGTGAGCACATACCGTAATGTCGGGTACTACAATCACTTGACGCAATTGGGAGTTAATCTTCCGGATGATTGTGTCATTGATGAATTCTTCAATCACGCCACCAAGCTACAAAGGCTTCGTGATGAACTATAATATGCAAGGGTTAGTAAAGACTATACCGAGCTCTTCGCAATGCTAAAGGCTGCGGAGGTAGAAATCAAGAAGGAGCATCAAGTGTTGATGGTCAATAAGACAACCAGTTTCAAGAAGAAAGGCAAAGGGAAGAAGAAGGGAACTTCAAGAAGAACAGCAAGCAAGTTGTTTGCTCAGAGAAGAAACCCAAGTCTGGACCTAAGCTTGAAACTGAGTGCTTCTACCGCAAGCGGTAGTCACCGAAGCGGAACTGCCCCAAGTATTTGGCGGATAAGAAGGATGGCAAGGTGAACAAAGGTATATGTGATATACATGTTATTGATGTGTACCTTACTAGAGCTCGCAGTAGCACTGGGTATTTGATACTGGTTACATTGCTAATATTTGCAACTCAAAGCAGGACTACTGATTGCGAACACCGGCAAAGGACGAGGTGACGATGCGCTGTGGGAAATGGTTCCAAAGTCGATGTGATCGCGGTCGGCACGCTACCTCTACATCTACCTTCGGGATTAGTTTTAGACCTAAATAATTGTTATTTGGTGCTGCGTTGAGCATGAACATTATATCTGGATCTTGTTTGATGCGAGACGGTTATTCATTTAAATCGAGAGAATAATGGTTGTTCTATTTATATGAGTAATATCTTTTATGGTCATGCACCCTTGAAGAGTGGTCTATTTTGATGAATCTCGATAGTAGTGATACACATATTCATAATGTTGAGACCAAAAGATGCAGAGTTGATAATGATAGTGCAACTTATTTGTGGCACTTGCCGTTTAGGTCATATCGATTGTAAAGCGCATGAAGAAACTCCATCTTGATGGACTTTTGGAGTCACTTGATTATGAATCACTTGGCACTTGCGAACCGTGCCTCATGGGCAAGATGACTAGAACACCGTTCTCCGTACTATGGAGAGAGCAACAGATTTATTGGAAATCATACATACGGATGTATGTGGTCCGATGAATGTTGAGGCTCGTGGCGGATATCGTTATTTTCTCACCTTCACAGATGACTTAAGCGAGATATGGGTATATCTACTTAATGAAACATAAGTCTGAAACATTTGAAAAGTTCAAAGAATTTCAGAGTGAAGTTGAAAATCATCGTAACAAGAAAATTAAGTTTCGCGATCGATCGTGGAGGTGAATATTTGAGTTACGAGTTTGGTCTACATTTGAAACAATGCGGAATAGTTTCGCAACTCACGCCACCCGGAACACCACAGCGTAATGGTGTGTCCGAACGTCATAATCGTACTTTACTAGATATGGTGCGATCTATGATGTCTCTTACAGATTTACCGCTATCGTTTTGGGGTTATGCTCTAGAGACGGCCGCATTCACACTGAATAGAACACCGTCGAAATCCGTTGAGACGACACCTTATGAACTGTGGTTTAGCAAGAAACCAAAGTTGTCGTTTCTTAAAGTTTGGGGATGCGATGCTTATGTGAAAAAGCTTCAACCCGATAAGCTCGAACCCAAATCGAGAAATGTGTCTTCATAGGATACCCAAAGGAGACAGTTGGGTACACCTTCTATCACAGATCCGAAGGCAAGACATTTGTTGCTAAGAATGGATCCTTTCTAGAGAAGGAGTTTCTCTCGAAAGAAGTGAGTGGGAGGAAAGTAGAACTTGATGAGGTAATTGTACCTTCTCCCTTACTTGAAAGTAGTTTGTCGCAGAAACCGGTTTACGAGACACCTACACCAAGTAGTGAGGAAGTTGATGATGTTGATCATGAAACTTCAGATCAAGTTGCTCTGTAACCTCGTAGATCAACGAGTAAGACCCGCACTGTAGTGGTGCGGTAATCCTGTTCGGAAATCATGCTACTAGATCATGATGAACCTACGAACTATGAAGAAGCGATGGTGAACCCAGATTCCATAAAATGGCTTGAGGCCATGAAATCGAGATGGGATCCATGTATGAAAACAAAGTATGGACTTTGGTTGACTTGCCCGAGGGTCGGCAAGCAATAGAAAACAAGTGGATCTTCAAGAAGAAGACCGACGCCGACGGTAATGTTATCGTCTACAAAGCTCGACTTGTCGCAAAGGGTTTTCGACAAGTTCAAGGGATTGACTACGATGATACCTTCTCACCCGTGGCGATGCTTAAGTCCGTCCGAATCATGTTAGCAATTGCGCATTTTATGATTATGAAATTTGGCAAATGGATGTAAAGACTGCATTCTGAATGGATTTACGGAAGAAGAGTTGTATATGATGCAACCGAAGGTTTTATCGATCCAAAGGAGCTAACAAAGTGTGCAAGCTCCAGCGATCCATTTATGGACTGGTGCAAGCATCTCGGAGTTGGAATAAACGCTTTGATAGTGTGATCAAAGCATTTGGGTTTATATGAGACTTTTGGAGAAGCTTTGTATTTACAAGAAAGTGAGTGGGAGCTCAGTAGCATTTACGATATTATATGTAGATGACATATTGCTGATCGGAAATGATATAGAATTTCTGGATAGCATAAAGGGATACTTGAATAAGAGTTTTTCAATGAAAGACCTCGGTGAAGCTGCTTACATATTGGGCATTAAGATCTATAGAGATAGATCAAGGCGCTTGATTGGACTTTCACAAAGCACATACCTTGACAAAATTTTGAAGAAGTTCAAAATGGATCAAGCAAAGAAAGGGTTCTTGCCTGTGTTACAAGGTGTGAAGTTGAGTAAGACTCAATGCCCGACCACTGCAGAAGATAGAGAGAAAATGAAAGATGTTCCCTATGCTTCAGCCATAGGCTCTATCATGTATGCAATGCTGTGTACCAGACCTGATGTGTGCCTTGCTATAAGCCTAGCAGGAGGTACCAAAGTAATCCAGAGTGGATAATCGGACAGCGGTCAAGAACATCCTGAAATACCTGAAAAGGACTAAGGATATGTTTCTCGTATATGGAGGTGACAAAGAGCTCATCGTAAATGGTTACGTTGATGCAAGCTTTGACACTAATCCGGACGATTCTAAATCGCAGACCGGATACGTATTTACACTAAACGGAGGAGCTGTCAGTTGGTGCAGTTCTAAACAAAGCGTCGTAGCGGGATCTACATGTGAAGCGGAGTACATAGCAGCTTCGGAAGCAGCTAATGAAGGAGTCTGGATGAAGGAGTTCATATCCGATCTAGGTGTCATACCTAGTGCATCGGGTCCAATGAAAATCTTCGTGACAATCTTGGAGCAATTGCCTTAGCGAAGGAATCCAGATTTCACAAGAGGACCAAGCACATCAAGAGACGCTTCAATTCCATCCGGGACTTAGTCGGTGGGAGACATAGAGATTTGCAAGATACATACGGATCTGAATGTTGCGAACCCGTTGACTAAGCCTCTTCCACGAGCAAAACATGATCAGCACCAAGACTCCATGGGTGTTAGAATCATTACTATGTAATCTAGATTATTGACTCTAGTGCAAGTGGGAGATCAAGGAAATATGCCCTAGAGGCAATAATAAAGTTATTATTTATTTCCTTATTTCATGATAAATGTTTATCATTCATGCTAGAATTGTATTAACCGGAAACATGATACATGTGTGAATGCATAGACAAAACAATATGTCGCTAGTATGCCTCTACTAGACTAGCTTGTTAATCAAAGATGGTTATGTTTCCTACCATGAACAAAAGAGTTGTTATTTGATTAACAAGGTCACATCATTAGTAGAATGATCGATTGACATGACCCATTCCATTAGCTTAGCACACGATCGTTTAGTATGTTGCTCTGCTTTTATCCATGACTTATACATGTTCCTGTAACTATGAGATTATGCAACTCCGTTTACGGAGGAACACTTTGGTGCTACCAAACGTCACAACGTAATGGGTGATTATAAAGGAGTACTACAGGTGTCTCCAAAGGCGGATGTTGGGTTGGCGTATTTGAGATTAGGTTTTGTCACTCCGATTGTCGGAGAGGTATCTCTGGGCCCTCTCGGTAATGCACATCATGAAGCCTTGCAAGCATTACAACTAATGAGATAGTTGTGAGATGATGTATTACGGAACGAGTAAAGAGACTTGCGGTAACGAGATTGAACTAGGTATTGGATACCGACGATCGAATCTCGGGCAAGTAACATACCGATGACAAAGGGAACAACGTATGTTGTTATGCGGTCTGACCGATAAAGATCTTCGTAGAATATGTAGGAACCAATATGGGCATCCAGGTCCGCTGTTGGTTATTGACCGAGAATAGTTCTAGGTCATGTCTACATTGTTCTCGAACCGTAGGGTCCGCACGCTTAAGGTTTCGATGGCGGTTATTATGAGTTTATGTATTTTGATGTACCAAAGAAGTTGAGTCCCGGATGTGATCACGGACATGACGAGGAGTCTCGAAATGGTCGAGACATAAAGATTGATATATTGGAAGCCTATATTTGGAGTTTGGAATGGTTCCGGTGAAAACAGAATTTACTGAGAGTACCGGAGGTTCTGGAACCCCCCGAACTAAATGGGCCATAGTGGGCCTTGGTGGAAAGGAGAAAGGGCCAGCCCTAGGTGGCAGCGCCTTCCCCTTCCCTAGTCCTACTAGGACTAGGAAAGGGGCCGCCCCCTCTCTCTTTTCCCTCCGGTGAATCCTATTCCAACTAGGATTGGAGGGAATCCTACTCCAGGGAGTAGGACTCCTGGCAGCGCCTCCTTGGCCGGCCGCCCCCTCCCCTTCCTCCTTTATATACGGGGCAGGGGGCACCCTAGGACACACAAGTTTGATCTACGGATCGTTCCTTAGCCGTGTGCGGTGCCCCCTCCACGATATTCCACCTCGGTCATACCGTCATGAAGCTTAGGTGAAGCCCTCGCGGTGAAACATCAAGATCGTCACCACGCCGTCGTCTTGTGAAACTCTCCCTCGACACTCGGCTGGATCGAGCCGAAGGGCGTCATCGAGCTGTCGTGTGTCAAGAACTCGGGGCGCCGGAGTGTGGCGCCGGATCGGTCGGATCGCGAGGAGAGCGTCGACTACTTCCTCTACGTTGTGATTGCTTCGCTTGGGTCTCACGAGGGTACGTAGACAACACTCTCCCCTCTCGTTGCTATACATCACCATGATCTTGCGTGTGCGTAGGTAATTTTTTGAAATTACTACGTTCCCCAACAGGTATCTAATACCCTGGTGCTACTAGGAGTACTAGTAAAGTACACATTAACATTATGTATATCCAATATACTTCTATCGACCTTGCCAGCCTTCTCATCTACCAAGTATCTAGGGTAATTCTGCTCCGATGGTTGTTCCCTTATTACGAAGCACTTAGTCTCGGGTTTGGGTTCAACCTTGGGTTTCTTCACTAGAGCAGCAGCTGATTTGCCGTTTCATGAAGTATCCCTTCTTGCCCTTGCCCCTTTTGAAACTAGTGGTTTTACTAACCATCAACAATTGATGCTCCTACTTGACTTCTACTTTCGCGGTGTCAAACATCGCGAATACTTCAAGGATCATCATATCTATCCCTGATATGGTATAGTTCATCACGAAGCTCTAGCAGCTTGGTGGCAATGACTTTGGAGAAACATCACTATCTCATCTGGAAGATCAACTCCCACTCGATTAAAGTGATTGTTGTACTCAGACAATCTGAGCACAAGCTCAACGATTGAGCTTTTCTCCCATAGTTTGAGGCTTAGAAAATCGTCGGAGGTCTCATACCTCTTGACGTGGGCACGAGCCTGAAATCCCAATTTCAGCCCTCGAAACATCTCATATGTTCTGCGACATTTCGAAAATGTCTTTGGTGCCTCTACTCTAGACCATTTAACTGAACTATCACGTAGTTATCAAAACGTGTATGTCAGATGTTCGCAACATCCACAGACTACGTTCGAGGTCCAGCACACCGAGCGGTGCATTAAGGACATAAGCCTTCTACGAAGCAACGAGGACAATCCTCAGTTCATGGACCCGGTCCGCATAATTGCTACTATCAACTTTCAACTAAATTTTCTCTAGGAACATATCTAAACAGTGGAACTAAAGCGCGAGCTTACGATATAATTTGTAAAGATCTTTTGACTATGTTCAGGATAATTAAGTTCATCTTATGAACTCCCACTTATATAGACATCCCTCTAGTCATCTAAGTGATTACATGATCCGAGTCAACTAGGCCGTGTCAGATCATCACGTGAGACGGACTAGTCATCATCGGTGAACATCTTCATGTCGATCGTATCTACTATACGACTCATGCTCGACCTTTCGGTCTCTTGTGTTCCGAGGCCATGTCTATACATGCTAGGCTCGTCAAGTCAACCTAAGTGTTTCGCGTGTGTAAATCTGGCTTACACCCGTTGTATGTGAACGTTAGAATCTATCACACCCGATCATCACGTGGTGCTTCAAAACGACAAACTTTCGCAACGGTGCACAGTTAGGGGGAACACTTTCTCAAAATTTTAATGAGGGATCATCTTATTTACTACCGTCGTTCTAAGCAACTAAGATGTATAAACATGATAAACATCACATGCAATCAAATGGTGACATGATATGGCCAATATCATATTGCTCCTTTTGATCTCCATCTTCGGGGCTCCATGATCATCATCGTCACCGGCATGACACCATGATCTCCATCATCATGATCTCCATCATCGTGTCTCCATGAAGTTGTCTCGCCAACTGATTACTTCTACTACTATGGCTACCGGTTAGCAATAAAGTAAAGTAATTACATGGCGTTGTTCAATGACACGCAGGTCATACAATAAATAAAGACAACTCCTATGGCTCCTGCCGGTTGTCATACTCATCGACATGCAAGTCATGATTCCTATTACAGGAACATGACCAATCTCATACATCACAAATCATTCATCACATTCTTCTTGGCCATATCACATCACATAGCATACCCTGCAAAAACAAGTTAGACGTCCTCTAATTGTTGTTTGCATGTTTTACGTGGCTGCTATGGGTTTCTAGCAAGAATATTTCTTACCTACGCAAAAACACAACGTGATATGCCAATTGCTATTTACCCTTCATAAGGACCCTTTTCATCCGTTCCGACTAAAGTGGGAGAGACTGGCACCCGCTAGCCACCTTATGCACCAAGTGCATGTCAGTCGGTGGAACCTGTCTCATGTAAGTGTACGTGTAAGGTCGGTCCGGGCCGCTTCATCCCACAATACCATCGAAACAAGATTGGACTAGTAACGGTAAGCATATTGAACAAAATCAACGCCCACAACTACTTTGTGTTCTACTCGTGCAAAGAATCTACGCAATAGACCTAGCTCATGATGCCACTGTTGGGGAACGTAGCAGAAATTCAAAATTTTCCGACGTTACACCAAGATCTATCTATGGAGAGACTAGCAACGAGGGGAAGGAGAGTGCATCTACATAACCTTGTAGATCGCTAAGCGGAAGCGTTCAAGAGAACGGGGTTGAAGGAGTCGTACTCGTCGTGATCCAAATCACTAGAGATCCTAGTGCCGAACGGACGACACCTCCGCGTTCAACACATGTACAGCCCGGTGACATCTCCCATGCCTTGATCCAGCAAGGTGAGAGGGAGAGGTTGGGGAAGACTCCGTCCAGCAGCAGCACGACGGCGTGGTGGTGATGGAGGAGCGTGGCAATCCAGCAGGGCTTCGCCAAGCACCGCGGGAGAGGAGGAGTACTTGGGAGGGGGAGGGCTGCGGCAGAGGCGTGTAGCTCCCATGCGCCTCCCACTATATATAGAGGTAGAGGGGCTGGTTTCTTGCCCTCCAAGTCCATTGGGGCGTTGGCAAGGTGGGAGGAAAGAAATCCCATCATTTCCTTCCCCACCAATTGTTATCCCCTTTTTAGGGATCTTGATCTTATCCTTGGGATATGATCTTATTCCTTCTAAGGGGGATCTTGGTGCGCCTTGACCAGGGTGTGGGGCCTTGACCCCACTACCCACGTTCATGTGGGTCCCCATGCAGGTGGGCCCCACTCCGGAACCTTCTAGAACCTTCCCGGTACAATACCGAAAAATCCCGAACATTTTCCGGTGGCCAAAATAGGACTTCCCATATATAAATCTTTACCTCCGGATCATTCCGGAACTCCTCGTGACGTCCGGGATCTCATCCGGGACTCCGAACAACATTCGGTAACCACATAAAAACTTCCTTTATAACCCTAGCGTCATCGAACCTTAAGTGTGTGGACCCTACGGGTTCGGGAACCATGCAGACATGACCGAAACGTTCTCCGGTCAATAAGCAACAGCGGGATCTGGATACCCATGTTGGCTCCCACATGTTCCATGATGATCTCATCAGATGAACCACGATGTTAAGGACTCAATCAATCCCGTATACAATTCCCTTTGTCTAGCGGTATTGTACTTGCCCGAGATTCGATCGTCGGTATCCCGCGATACCTTGTTCCATCTCGTTACCGACAAGTCTCTTTACTCGTTCCGTAACACATCATCCCGTGATCAACCCCTTGGTCACATTGTGCACATTATGATGTCTTACCGAGTGGGCCCAGAGATACCTCTCCGTTACACGGAGTGACAAATCCCAGTCTCGATTCGTGCCAACCCAACAGACACTTTCGGAGATACCCGTAGTGCACCTTTATAGCCACCCTGTTACGTTGTGACGTGTGGTACACCCAAAGCATTCCTACGGTATCCGGGAGTTGCACAATCTCATGGTCTAAGGAAATGATACTTGACATTAGAAAAGCTTTAGCATACGAACTACACGATCTTTGTGCTAGGCTTAGGATTGGGTCTTGTCCATCACATCATTCTCCTAATGATGTGATCCCGTTATCAATGACATCCAATGTCCATGGTCAGGAAACCGTAACCATCTATTGATCAACGAGCTAGTCAACTAGAGGCTTACTAGGGACATGGTGTTGTCTATGTATCCACACATGTATCTGAGTTTCCTATCAATACAATTATAGCATGGATAATAACGATTATCATGAACAAGGAAATATAGTAATAATAACTAATTTATTATTGCCTCTAGGGCATATTTCCAACAGTCTCCCACTTGCACTAGAGTCAATAATCTAGTTCACATCGCCATGTGATTAACACTCACAGGTCACATCGCCATGTGACCAACATCCAAAGAGTTTACTAGTGTCACTAAACTAGTTCACATCATCATGTGATTAAGACTCAATGAGTTCTGGGGTTTGATCATGTTTTGCTTGTGAGAGAGGTTTTAGTCAACGGGTCTGCAACATTCAGATCCGTATGTACTTCGCAAATCTCTAGGTCATATTGTAAATGTTGCTTCCACGCTCCACTTGGAGCTATTCCAAATGATTGCTCCACTATACGTATCCGGTTTGCTACTTAGAGTCATTCGGACATCCGCTCCTACTACCGCGATGCAGCGGTACTAGGCATGAGGGTTATGGTACTACAACTCCAGGGGAGCAGTACTACCATGGGCACCCGTGGTACTACCGTGCTGGACGAGCGGTACTACCGTGGGGCCGCGGATGTAAAAAATTACATCCGCCCCTACCACCGTACCGGAGCGGCACTAGGCCTGGGAGCCACGGTACTAAGACTCCAGAGTAGCGGTACTACCGTGGGCTCCAGCGGTACTACCGCTCTAGGAAGCAGTACTACCGCAAGTTCAGCAATAGCCGCCAGAAAAAGCACAAAGAGGATAACAGAGGGAAGCTCCAAAGTGCAAAGGAAAGGTGGAGGCAAGGAGGGAAACGTGTACGTGATGATTCTACCCGAACCTTTCCAACGCGGACCCCTTCTTAATAGTACGGCCCTCCTATGACTCAAATCCACCAAAAAGAAACGTAGAATAATGCCATCTTCAATAGTCTTCGAGGGGCACCGAATGGTCTCGTGCCTAGTGATGAAGCGTCTGTGAAACTCAAGGCACATGATTAGTCCGCAAAAGCATTGTCATCAATCACCAAAACACCTTAGGGATAAATATGCCCTTACAGATGTGCGAGACAACGGCAGCACTCGCGGCGGTCGACGTCAGCGAGGCGGAGTCGCATTCTCCGGCACCCCAATGATGCAGCAGTCCGGGCCCGCAACTGCATTGTGGTGGACGTCACTGACTCGTTTCAGGATGGATCCATCATCGATCTGATGTCCACCGACACCGTTCGGGTTATGGGCTCCGACGAGGAAGAGTAGGGCATGGGAGACGGCGTCACCTTGAGTCCCGTGAGCCGGCTTGTGTCCCATGCCTACTCTACCTTGCCGGCGACCAGACCAACACTCTGGTCAGCGCAGCCTCGTGCCGGACATGGCCACGACAGAATCGGGCGAGCTCCGGTTAGATTAGGTTTCATGTTGCATGTAAAAAAATGAATTTGAGGTTTCTAGTTTGAGGTGTCCGGTTGTAGAATCAAATATTTGAGGTGTGACCGGCCAGTGTCCACAGACGTGCCCGGGCGAGCTCTGGTTAGATTAGGTTTCACGTTGCATGTAAAAATATGAATTTGAGGTTTCTAGTTTGAGGTGTCCGTAGAATCAAATATTTGAGGTGTGACCGGCCAGTGTCCGCGGACTTGCCCGGGGGGCGTCCTCGGGCATTTGAGAGGCCAGATTTGTCCATCGCGCCTGTAGATGCTCTAAGGGACTATGGCCATGGCATGTCACTGGATCTCAGTCCCTCACTAAGGGTATCTCTAACCGATCTCTTATAGTTTTGACGAGCAAACGACGGAATATCTCTTAACTCCATATATTTGCTCCACTAAAAAAGTGTGGTTCCAAATCGATCCTCTAAACTTAATTCCTCTTTATTTTTTCAAATCTTCCAAAATTTAGATTTAGTTTACATACTACATTTCAACTAAATATTTGCACATATATTAAAATTTCACACAATTAAGGTTCACACAACTCACAAATATTACAAATTCAGAATTTACAAACCTAATTATTCAAATTCAAACACATGGAAGGGTTCAAATGAATAAAAGAGCATGATAAAAACAAACTTGCCATGTTTCAAAAAGGTAAATGACCATGTTCTAAAAATTATTCATCATGGTCAACTAAAGTAAGTGACCAGGATGGCAGCTGATCTCCTCTGCGCAGACGCGTGTGTCGCAGTGGATCTGGTCAAGAGAGAGGAGGCCTCGTCACCCGCCGGGCGGTGCGGGGAGCATGCGGCGCACATGCTCCCACGATGCGAGTAGGGCTCCTGAACAGCTCTGCTGGGCGTCTTGCATGCTGACCGCTGTAGCATCATCCCACTGCCCTTGAGCTCGCCGCTATACTCCTCGCCATCACGCGTCCGCCACCGCAGCTCGGCGGAGAAAGTCGGTCAGGATCGAGTTAATTGGGGATCCCAGAGAAAGGAAGTGAGGGAGTGTGTGTGTGTGTGTGTGTGTGTGTGTGTGTGTGTGTGTGTGTGTGTGTGGGCGACTGCAGCGTGGAGTGGGGGAGAGGAAGTGGCGGGTCGAGGCGTTCGCCCGTTCGGCCTTTGGATCCAACGGATCTTGGCATCAAGATTAAGTATGCCGGATCGAACGACGACGGATGTGTTCGCTCCAAATGGCGAAGTCGAGATCAAAACCCACGTACAGCGAGCTCATCCCACGCGGCCCCGAGGAGGAGATGGCCGTCCCGCTTGCGATCTGCCGCTCCCGGGAGGAGACATGTGCCCGACGGCGCTCGGACTCCGTCCGCCAGGAATCCATTGCGTCTGACCAGGTGCATGGATCCGCTGATAGGTGTGCCGTCGCAGCCTTGTAGGAGGCGGTGCGGTCCATCTAGCGTCCGAATGCGGTGGCGGACACGCAACCCCTCCGTTGACGCGCCGAACATTGGGACGCGCCATGGGCCTCGTCCGACGAGAACATGGCACAGCGTGCCCGCTGTGCGAGACAACGGCAGCCCTCGCGGCGGTCGACATCGGCGAGGCGGAGTCGCATTCTCCGGCACCCCAATGATGCAGCAGTTCGGGCCCGCAACCGCATCGTGGTGGACGTCGCCGACTCGTCTTAGGATGGATCCATCATTGATCTGACGTCCACCGGCACCATTCGGGTTACGGGCTCCGACGAGGAAGAGTAGGGCATGGAAAACGATGGTGCCTTGAGTCCCGTGAGGTGGCTTGTTTCCCATGCCTTCTCTACCTTGTCGGCGACCAAACCAACATTCTGGGAAGCATGGCCTAGTGCCGGACATGGCCATGACAAAACCGGGCGATCTTCGGTTAGATTAGGTTTCACGTTGCATGTAAAAATATGAATTTGAGATTTCTATTTGAGGTGTCCGATTGTAGAATCAAATATTTGAGGTGTGACCGGCCAGTGTCTGCGGACGTGCCCGGGCGCGTCCTCGGGCATTTGGGAGGCCAGATTTGTCCATCACGCATGTAGATGCTCTAAGGGACTATGGCCATGGCATGTCACTGGATCTCAGTCCCTCACTAAGAGTATCTCTAACCGATCTCTTATAATTTAGACGAGCAAACGACGGAATATCTCTTAACTCCATATATTTGCTCCTCTAAAAAAGTGTGGTTCCAAATCGATCCTCTAAACTTAATTCCTCTTTTTTTTCAAATCTTCCAAAATTTAGATTTAGTTTACATACTACATTTCAACTACATATTTGCACACATATTAAAATTTCACACAATTAAGGTTCACACAACTCACAAATATTGCAAATTCAGAATTTACAAACCTAATTATTCAATTTCAAACACCTGGAAGGGTTCAAATGAATAGAAGAGCATGATAAAAACAAACTTGCCATGTTTCACGACCATGTTCTAAAAATTATTCATCATGGTCAACTAAAGTAAGTGCCTAGGACGACACAGCTGATCTCTGCGCAGACGCGGGCATTGCAGTGGATATATATGGTCAAGAGAGAGGAAGCCCTCGTCGCCCGTCGGGCGGTGCGGAGAGCACGCGGTGCACACGCTCCCGTGATGCGAGGAGGGCTCCTGAACAACTCTGCTGGGCGTGGTGCGCGCTGACCGCCGTAGCTCGCCATCATGGTCGTCACCATCACGCGCCGGCCACCGCAGCTCGTCGGAGAAAGTCGGTTAGGGTCGAGCTAATTGGGGATCCCAAAGAGAGAAAATGAGGGAGGGAGGGGTGAGCGACTACATCGTGGAGTGAGGGGAGAGAGGAAGTGGCGGGGCGAGGCGTTCGCCCGTTCGGTCTTTGGAACGAACGAATCTTGGTAATGGCGTGGCCATTATCTATGCATCTCTACTACTATTAAACAAGCAAACATATTCATCCCTAAGTGCACCCAGAAACATGTACACAGCACAACCTAGACAAAATTCCACCTCACGATCCGGTCCACCTAATTAGATCTCACCGTCCACGTTTTTTTTTGAGACACATCTCACCGTCCACGTAAAAATTAATCCTCGCTGTGTACGTTTAGCGATTTACATGAGGCGGACGGAACTCTGCCATCCGCCGCGCATCTATCTGGTCAACGAAAAAAATCAGCACCCCCGGCCACGATTAGCGGAAACAACCTGTGCTCAGGCGTCTCCCACCCGACCCCCGGCCACCGCCCCGCCGCCGGCCGCCAGTCCCTCGCTCGAACGCCCGCCCCGCCACCAGTCGCCGCTGCTCCTCGCGCCCTTCCTCAGTGGCGCCGCCTCCGGCTCCTTGCCGACCGTCACGCCCCAGCGCGGCCTCCCTCCGCGGCACATCAGCCCCGTGCCGCCCATTGCATCCCAGGGCGGTGTCCCTCCGCGGTTCCCCCGCCCCCGTGCCACCTGCAGCGCCCTCCCTCAGCGGCGCCCCCGGCCAACACGCCCTCCCTCGGCGGCGTCCAGCCCGAGATCCACCGCCGAGCTAGGTAGCACTTCTTTTTCTGTCAAAACAATTTAAACAATTTTCTTGAGAACAATCTGGTCAGGGACATTGGAAATCACTATAGAACATTGTTGTAGATGTCAAATGCATGGTCTTTTGTAGTGAAAAATCAAAGACCGAGAGATGTTCATTTTTATTTGTACAAGAGAGACCATTCAACGTTTATTCTTTGGCTATCCTTTCTCCTGAGTGGCTCTGCGTGTTGTTTATTTTGTGAGTCAGAAGAGAAGCTAAGGTTCCTGATAACTTCGGTAATCTTTCTGGGTCAGAACTTAAGGTAGAGGTGATGGAAGAGAAGCTGTTACGAGACTTGACTCGTGAAGTTTGTTCTGTGATTTGGGTTTTAGCATTACCTGGTTTGAACAGTGGACTTCCATCTTTGGAACAACTTGGAACTGTCAACCGGATTGATTCTTCTCTTAAAAGTCTGGAATCATTTGCTTCCAGCTCTCTTACTTGGTACTAGAAAATTTTCTTGCCATATATGTGTGTTTACCTTAGTTCTTGAATTTCATTGAGTCACACCTTAACAAATGAACAAAGACTGACTGGTACTAATAATTTGCAGATTTCTTATGCTTAATGTTGATATTGCCCTAACTGCTTTCAGAATAACTTTTGAAGTGTTCAGTTGGACAGATAGTAAAGCAGTGACTAAAGTAATGCCCTTGTGTGGTGCACTGAGCTGAGACAGTTTGTTAGAAAGGATCTATTTTATTCTATAAGACTGGGTTTATCTGTTGAGTTGAATGTCGTTGTCAGTGCAGAGCTTATTTGATGTGACGGCGGCCCGATCTTTCGATGAGAGTGGGATAACTATCGATTTGGTGGATTTTGACCTTGACGATCCGGCTATACCGTACCCGACAATACGCCTCGACAATCGCTAAACCAATCTCCGATGGTTATTGACCTTGCCGTAGGCACGATCAACCTGAACAACGAGGTTCGAGTTCCTGCAAGCAACCGAAGAACCAGCAACTAAAATTGCGGATGATAAATTGTGTACACGAACTAGATGAAAAATTAGGGTTCCACTGTGGATCTGACAAGGCGGTAGTCCTACACGTCTCGTAGATGCGAATTGTAGCGATGGCTAGACAATACAATAAAAGCCGAGTCTAAACCCTAACCTAGACTGCTATTTATTAATTACTGCTGGTCGAAGGCGGTATCTGATGTCAATGAATCGGACTGCTCAAAGCCGTACGTGGCTGGTCTTCCTCGACGTTGCGGCAGGCACCTGGTTGCGTGGTTGAAAGCTTTAGGGGCCCACCCACGTGGTGATGTTGGGCCTATTAATCCAAAGTCTTTTGGTCCATTGATCCCTTGGTCCTTGTACACGTCCAAATGATGGCTGGGTTGCATGGTTCGCTGGGTGCACGCATGCAAGGCATGCACTTGCATGCACATGCATGTATGTGTTCCATGCACATGAAAGAACACACATGTATGTGTTCCATGCACATGAAAGAACACACATGTGGTTGCTCCTCATCTTCACACGGGGTTTGTAAAAATATTCTACTATTCTGCATATGATAAAAGAAAGTGTTGTATTTCTATTACGAGTAACAAAATAATAATTTATATATTTTTTAATAGAAATCACCTGATTATTGTATATGCAGATAATATTTTCGGTCATATCCATAGAAGTTATGTCCACATCATTATTGGACCTTGTCGAGAAATATATCTTTATCTGTCAGACAAAGATCCTGCACCAAAACAGGTTCTTTTTCTGAGATCTTGACAGACTATATCTTTATTTGGAAATTCTGTATTTTGTGGTTATATCAACGCACTGAATTATTGTGCCAAAAATATGTTGTGAATTTGTTGTCCCAAACTGTTGTCAGTACCACTCGAACTCACTGCATTGATCCTTTTTTGTTTTTCACTTTGGCTCTAGAGGCTTTGGTCATGCACGGTTCAGAAAGTAAAACAGGAAGACAATTTCATCACTAAACTATTTTTACACCAGAAAGATATGCATATCATTTGCAGTGAAAAAGTGTTGAACTATTTAGATCCTGGACAATGAGTTTGACTTCATCTCGAGATGTGACCAAAAAAAATTAGGCTAACAAGTATCACCAGAGGCTTACTTCAGCGGCACGTGATATGTTCCCCTCACCAGTTACCATCTCAGTTGTCTTCCTCAACTCTGTTATCCCTCCGACACGGCCGACGTCTCTACCACGGTGAGCCACTCCACCATGACATTTATCGCCTCTCACCTCCACCAGTAGCCTCCCTATGTTGCAGCTGTGTCTTCTGCTCCTCAGTTTTGCTTCTTCATGCATTCTTATGTAATGGAAATTATGAACATTTTTTCCTTATCATGAACACTTTTTTTCCTTGTCATGAACACTCTTGTGAGTTTGGCATGAATGAGTGATTCGATGCAGCAAAAGTAAACCCCAATTAAAATTCAAAAAAAGTAAACCACAATTAGCCTTAGATGGAAAGTAGATACATGGTTTGAAAAAATTCATGCCAAGTAAACTTGCTGGTCAAACTGGAATTAAACAGTGCTTAATACCAAATTTAGCCAATCGTGAAAGTTATGTGGCTCATTGTAAGCCAACAGGTACAATTTTGTTCAAATAGAATATACGGTGCACGAGATGCGACCAAAATACTAAAGATGATGGAAATTTGTAAAGTAGAGATGCTGATGGAAACTCGAGTTAGGGATTGGCCTGATTGTTAGGGATGCTGATGGAAACATCCTTTTTGCTGCTGCCGGTCGTCTAACAGCTCAGTCGGGCGCTTTGCAAGCTGTGGCTACGGCCCTTCTGCAGGCAATCTAATTTGCTGAAATGCAAGTTATGGGGCGTGAGATTTCTGAAACTGATTCCCTGGATCTGCAACAATCAGCCTCTACATCATCAGACTGGTCTCCATTTGGGTTGCTATTCCGTGAAGCCAGATATCTACTCCAGTTAGGTTTCATAGAGGCCAAAGTCATGTACTGCCCGAGAGCTTGTAATAAACCAGCACATGTGCTGGCGAACCTTGGTAGCCGGAGTGCCTCTGCGAGCCAAGTTTTTATGGCCTCCAGACCTCCCGCTGGATGTAGTGACCGCTGATTGTGTCGGTCTGTCTTAAGTTTGGAATGACAGGTGTTCCAGTTCCACACAGAAAATATACTACCATAATTGTAGAGAGGAGAAATTGATCAAGTATTACTACCATAATTGTAGAGTTTAATAGTCGTTGGTAGGATCGAGCAAGGGTCGCATAAATTCAATTTTTTGCTTGCATGTGCTCACAACTAACCTGCTTACTACCATGTGTAAATTCATCTTGAAAATCAGTTTGTTCAAAAAGCTTGGTGATCGTGGCTAGACAGATTCAACTTGGTTGCTGGATCATAATGGTGACTCACTTTTAAAAATACAATTTGAGTGACATGCTATTTTGTATCCATTTCATTTATATTTTTTTCCAAGAATTATTTTAAATTTGTAACATGTAAACTAACTTCATCAACATTTTAGACGTGCGTTGCACGTGCGAGCTTACTAGTCAAGATTAAGTATGCCGGATGGAACGACGACGGATGCGTTCGCTCCAAACGGCGAAGTCGAGATCAAAACCCACGGCGAGGGTCTGTACGCACTTGCGGACACGTGCACTGCCACGTAAATAACCGAGGGTTTTCTCCATGGACTCGCTCTCCTAGCCAAGTACCACCACTGGTACGTAGCACGATTTGGTCTAGTATAGGAGGATGGGCGACGTGGGCTGCATGCTTTGCTAGGCAGAAAAGCAGGAGACGGCCCGCCCCACGCCCCGATAATTCGTCATCATTGCCTCCGCTGCAGCAGCGTGCCCTTAATGGCGACTAGACGTGACGGCGGTTTGGTGCGAGAACGTGCCCCCGCGCCGGCTCGAAAGATCTCCTCGTTCCGCGAGCGAGCGAGGGGGAGAATGCGGGGAGACCCCTGACCGGTCGCGCCGCTCCGGCTCCGCTCCGAGTCCCTGACACGCGGGCTCCACATGTCACCGCCGTTTCTCTTTCCCCGATAGTACATCTCCGAGCCCGTCTTTTTATATAGCGTCGTCGTCCAAGCCGCTTGAGCTTCGTAGTACGTTCTCTTCTGCCAACTCCTTGGGCTTCGGTAGGGTTTGGTCCTAGCTTGTCCATGTCTTCGCGAGGTGGAGGCGGCCACGGCCGCGGCGACCAGTCGTCCGGAGCGCACGAAGGTGGCCGCGGTCGGGGCGGTGGCGGCCGAGGGAGGGGCCGAGGGGAGGAGGCCGGGGGCGAGCGCGGCCGCGGAGGACACGGCCACGCGCCGCGCGGTCGCTCCGGAGAGCAGGAGCCACATGGAGGACGCGGCGGGGACGGCCGGGGGAGGGGCCGAGGCGGCGAGCGCGGTAGCCATCGCGACGACGCGCCGAGAGGCCGAGGTGGTCGAGGCGGCGGTGGCGGCTACCCCTCGTCGCCCTCGCAGCCTGCAGCTGGCGGGCGGGGTGGCGTCGCCGCGGTGGGGGAGCACGACCCGCGTTACGGTGGCACTGGACCTGGCCGAGCTGGCCAGCCAATGGCGGACCCGACGGCGGCGGTGGAGGTGCTGGGTGCCGAGGTCGAGCGGAAGATGGTGCTCTCTAAGGCCGCAGGCGAGCGGCCGTCGTCGTCGTCCTCGGCCCCGGTGCCAGTGGAGGAGCCGCGGAGGGTCGCCATGGAGCCTGTGGTGCTGGCGGCGCCACCGAATCTGCCGCCGGTGTCGAGCAAGGCGGAGAAGTTCCCGGCGCGGCCGGGGTTCGGGACCATCGGGCGGAGGTGCCGCGTCCGCGCCAACCATTTCCTCGTGCAGGTCGCCGACAAGGAGATCTACCATTACGATGTACGTATGTTTGAACCCGTTACGTTCGGTGATGTTCTAAATATTCACTCTCGCAAATAGTATTCGTAAATATTTTGCGTAATCTTTCTGCAGTTTTTCCGAAACACATGCATGGATCTTGTGAATTGAATTCGTTATAAGCTGTATTTTGAACCACCAAGTTGATTTGGATCAAAATAGAACCAACCACATGCTTATGTCAAAGCTAATCCAAATGTTAGTAGAGACTAAAGAAACAAACAGATACCAAAATCAGGCAACTTATGGTAACAAGTTTCATGCAACTTTTAAGGTTTCACCTTCAAAGGTGGGTGAATAATTTAATCTGTGCAAGCACATGAGCATGGTTAATTTTCACCTTCAAAAGTTGGTGAATAATTTGATTTTTACAAGCACATCATCATGGTTAATTTTCACCTTCAAAAGTGGGTGAATAATTTGATTTCTGCAAGCACATCATCATGGTTAATTTTCACCTTCAAAAGTGGGTGGATAATTTGATTTCTGCAAGAACATCATCATGGTTAATTTTCACCTTCAAAAGTGGGTGAATAATTTGATTTCTGCAAGCACATGAGCATGGTTAATTTTCACCTTCAAAAGTGGGTGAATAATTTTATTTCTGCAAGGACATCATCATGGTTAATTTTCACCTTGAAAAGTGGGTGAATAATTTGATTTCTGCAAGCACATCATGCTCATGGTTAATTTTGACCATCAAAAGTGGGTGAATGATTTTATTTCTGCAAGCGCATGATCATCATGGTTAATTTTCACCTTCGAAAGTGGGTGAATAATTTGATTTCAGCAAGCACATGATCATTCTCAGTATGATACCATGCATCTTCCTGTTGCGCAGGTGACAATTGACCCGGAAACGAGGTCTCGTGGATGGAACAGATCAATAATCAACGAACTCATTAAATTGTACAAGGAACACTTGGACGGTAGGCTGCCTGTTTATGATGGAAGGAAGAGCCTGTATACCGCTGGTGCACTTCCATTCAAGAACAAAGTGTTTGTCGTCAAACTTGCTAATGCCGCCAAAGGGAATAAACGGTAGAACAAAAACATTACAGTTTTCCTTTTTGTCATCAAAACCTGCTTGTTCATGTAATGGTTTTTACATTGTACTCGTTCTTGTGTTTTAGCGAGGAGGAATACAAGGTGACCGTAAAGCTTGCTTCAAATCTGGATATGTACAGCCTTCGGCAGTTTTTGGCTGGTAGAAGCAGGGACGTGCCACAAGACACCATCCAAGCTCTCGACATCGCCTTAAGGGAGTGTCCCACAACAAAGTAATCCGTTAATTCAAAATTTTCATTCTCTGAGTTGGCCTGTTTTCATATCTTATATTTGTAATTCAAAATTTTGTTTGCATCTTCTTTAAATTGAAACAGGTACGTATCGATCTCTAGATCGTTCTTCTCTCAGTCATTTGGACATGGTGGCGCGATTGGCAACGGTGTCGAATGCTGGAGGGGTTATTACCAAAGCCTTCGCCCCACACAGATGGGTTTGTCACTAAATATTGGTACGGCTGTGCCTAAACGTGTTCTTGTGACCTGAAAACTCTGTGTTCCAGAGTTCATAGTGTCTTAGAAAAAAGACTCTCATTAATGTTTGTCATTTGATTGTTTCTTCTCAGATATTTCTGCAACGGCATTTTACAAGGCCCAAGCAGCGATGGAATTTGCTCTTGAATATCTGAATATCCGAGATGCTTCAAGGCCCTTGATTGATCAGGATCGCATTAAGGTATGAGTGATGCTGGCTTATTGTTCTCCTTATCTATTCTTTTTTCTTCTCTCTTTTTCGAAAAGGAGGTTAAAACCCCCGGCCTCTGCATCAGTGTGATGCACACAGCCATTCTTATTAATTATTATTTTTTTCTTCTGTCTACCAAACTAACTGTTGCATTCCTTTTTCTTTTCTGCTTTATATAGTTGAAGAAAGCCCTTAGAGGTGTCCGGGTTGAGGCCACTCATCGGACGGATAAAACCATACGCTACAAGATCACTAGCGTATCCTCAGCTCCATTGAAGGAATTAATGTATCTATTCACTTTTATACCCTGTTTACTTCATGCACTTTCTTTACATTTTCATTTATTTAGTTACATGACGCTGTTAAATAATTGTGATTATTTATAGTGTAGGTAGAAATGAGCTCAACTGCGATTTTCCTGTGATTGTTTGCTATTGCAGGTTTGATCAAGATGGTATGCGCGTATCAGTAGTCCAGTACTTTAAGAAGCAATACAATTACACTTTGAAATATACCAATTGGCCATGCCTTCAGGCTGGCAGTGACAGCAGACCGATCTATTTGCCTATGGAGGTGCTTATGGCTGATCTTCTTTTGTGACTCGCTAAGTTTGTCTTTTGTTTTTGTAGTTAAATCAATAGCTTGTACATATGATTTCTTCAGGTTTGCAGCATTGTTGGAGGACAAAGATATTCTCGTAAGTTGAATGAACGCCAAGTTTCAAGCATACTAAAGATGGCATGTGAAAGACCAGCTCAACGGGAGAGCAGTGTTCTAGAGGTGAATATTAGCCCTTAATTCTCATTTACTCCACAGTTGGTATTTGTAGCATAGCATAAATGTACAGTTTTGCATTGCTCTTATATTAACATATTTGTATGCGTTTGATTTGAGGATATATGATCTGATTTCTTCTTTTTATCTTCCCAGATTGTTAATAGGAATAATTATGGCAATGATGAATATTCCAAAGAATTTGGCATGAAAGTCATGAACCAACTTGCATTGGTCGATGCTCGTGTACTACCTGCCCCAAGGGTAACTGCTTTTAAAGAAAATGACCTTACTGTTTTTACATAATTTTTTATTTATTTGACCTCTTAAATATTTCTCCTGTTGTTAGCTTAAATATCATGACTCTGGACGGGAAAAAGTATGTAATCCTTCAGTAGGACAATGGAACATGATAAACAAGGTATTATACCCTAGACCCTATTTCCCTGTGACATAAAAATTTCATTTCTCAGCAACATTGTTATGCTCAGTGTTTATGTTTAGTATTATCAATATCACCTTTGTCTTGAATGTTATTTAGCACTAACATGTAAGTGGAGAACATTTGTATCAGTCTCTAAACTTCTTGATATATGATATCATGCATTCAAATGATTGTATATACTTAATTTTGCGTGGCTGTTTGTAGCGATGTTTCTATATCTTTTGTCTATTTCATTTGCTTTCTACATCTGTCTTAGTAATTCTAATTTCGTTGTTTTTCCCAGAGAATGGTGAATGGAGGATCTATCAACCATTGGGCATGTCTAACTTTCGCGTCTCGACTTCATCCAAACGACATCGGCATGTTTTGCCGTGATCTGGCTCACATGTGCAATAGCATTGGCATGGTAACCTTTTCTTCTTCTGGAATGAACCTCTATCGCTAGCATCATATATACTGACTGAATAAATTTTCCTGTTGTAGGAAATGAACATGGAACCATGCGTGAATATCACACAAGCGCGCCGTCAGGACACTGTGGAGTCTGCAATCAGAAATATCTATAGGCATTCTGCAGAAGTGCTCACTAAGCAAGGTCTAGAAGGGAAGCAACTTGAATTATTAATCATCATATTACCTGATATTAGTGGTTCCTATGGTATGTTCTTCAAGTTGATTTTCTGAGCTGATATCTGACTATTTTAAAATAGAAATCAGTTTTAATTCCAAGTTTCTGCCATCTAATTCAGGAAAGATAAAACGGCTCTGTGAAACCGAGCTTGGAGTAATAACTCAGTGCTGCTTACCCAAGAATGTTCAGAAGGGTGGGAAACAATACCTTGAAAATCTTTCTCTGAAGATCAATGTTAAGGTATGAATCAATTGCTAGCTGCTTGACAATCAGGCCTGCGAAATGCTAAGACCTTTGCTGTTTTATGATTAGATCGGAGGTCGGAATACAGTACTTGAAGATGCTTTGTACAAGAGGATACCCCTTCTGACAGACGTGCCTACGATAGTTTTCGGAGCTGATGTTACCCACCCAGCTGCTGGAGAAGATGCATCTCCATCTATTGCAGCAGTATGTCATTCTGCTCTCTCTCATCATGTCAAGTTTGTTAATTTGCAGTCTGCTTATTTGACAAGAGACGGTCAGAGTCGGATGCACTAATTAATAGCGCTCAACTTCCGTTTCTATTTTTTTTTCACTTTTTATCAGTACCATCTGTATTGGAAGTTTGGAATAGCTTTGCATTTTCGGTAACAAAAGGAACGATATGTCAGAACAAAAGTAGCGATATTCATTGTAAAAGGCTGCTAAGCTTTTACTTGTGCTTCAAAGGAGAAACATACTACCTATATATTTTTTCAATTTGCTTTGTGTGGATGGTACAGATCCTCTCTTTCTGTTTGCCGTCTTGGCACCATACTATGAAACGCATGATAGAATTTGGAGTTCTGGAACTAAGGCTTCTACATCCTCACATTGTAGGTTGTTGCATCTATGGATTGGCCAGAAGTAACAAAATACAAATGCTTGGTCTCTTCACAAGGCCCTAGGGAAGAAATAATTGCCGACCTTTACACAGAAACAATGGATCCACAAAGGGGACGTGTTGGTGGTGGCATGATAAGGTAATGCAAGCTACGGAAGTATTTGCCTAGTTTTCCTTTTTGCAACAATAACATTGAATTCTTGAAAATTTGCAGGGAGTTGCTTCTCTCTTTCTACAGAGCAACTGGATGCAAACCTCACAGGATTATATTTTATAGGTTTGTAAAGCGTGCAGTCTTTGGTTTTCCAAGAATCATTTCTTAGTCTCTGCTTAATACTGAATCATTTAATATGCAGAGATGGTGTTAGTGAGGGTCAGTTCAGCCAAGTGTTGCTTTATGAAATGGATGCGATTCGCAAGGTTCTTCTCACCCCTTTTGACCTTCTCCATATAACGCCACATTCGTCCTTTATTTTCGTTTTCAACATTCTCCGGGCTTGTGCTACACCATGTCAGCTAGTGATTAATTCATACCCTGACATTCTAATTTCTAATGTGTTTGCCACACCATGTTCTTCTTGTTCCCAGGCTTGTGCCACTTTACAGGCAGGTTACCTCCCACCAGTCACATTTGTTGTTGTGCAAAGCGGCATCACACTCGCCTATTTCCTGAAAATCATCGTGCGCGGGATCTGACGGATAGAAGTGGGAATATCCTACCTGGTAAGTTTACCTGGTTAATTAGCATAATATGTGTACGACCTGGTAGATTTTAGGTACCAAGGTGTGTTCAGTAATAGCGAGATTAAAGTATCAAGTGCGGTTTTCTCCTCAGGAACGGTTGTCGACACAAAGATCTGCCATCCTACTGAGTTTGATTTCTACCTCTGTAGCCATGCTGGTATTCAGGTGATGTTACATGATCCACATTTCTGTGAAGTCCCGTACTTCTAATGAATTGGGCCAGTCTTTCATGATGACACGGTACTCAACTCGACACTGAGGCTACTTCTTTGTTTTCCTTTGGACAGGGAACAAGCCGACCAACACATTATCATGTTCTTCTCGATGAAAACCGTTTCAGTGCTGACGCCTTGCAAACCTTGACCTACAATCTTTGCTACACGTAAGCTGCTCTGCCATGTTCCTCCGTGATGAATGATGCATAACCTGTTATACGCTGTTATCTATCTAACTATCTAACTTTTTTTTCTTCTGATGATTTCTCGCTCGCAGCTACGCCCGGTGCACGCGATCGGTTTCCATAGGTACGTGTTTTATCTTGTATTCAAATCTCTATATCCGCTTGCAAGGGATGTTGTTCATGGTTTTAACCATCAGTAATGTCTTTTTGACTTTGCTGATTCTGCCTCTTGCTACTGTGACAGTTCCTCCGGCGTACTATGCGCACCTGGCGGCCTTCCGCGCGCGCTACTACATGGAGGACGAGTTCTCTGACGGGGGCTCGTCGTCTGCCACGACCCGGTCCGTGCCTGCGAGGCAGCTCCCCAAGATCAGGGACAGTGTTAAGGAGTTCATGTTCTACTGCTGATGTATATGTGCGTGGCTGATCCCTTGCTTCTGCTTGCGAGAACTACGTACGGTCTCCATGCCTTTTGCCTAGGAGTTGTGGTTGCTAGAACTACAGCGCCTCATCGATGCCTTTTGTGGTTTATTTATGAAACTTCTAGTGGTTTAGTAGGACGTGTTGCCTGCAAGAGCTGTAGCTTTAGGGGTATATTTTGGGAAAAACACTCGTACCGATCTTTATCTGATGCTGTTGCCGGGCCTCGAAGTTACTTCAATTGTCAAAGTGTTTGTTGTCAGTTCGAAAGATTTTCGCTGTCGTGATGAAGAGCCTGGCATCCTTGGTACGTTAGTGAGAAGGCTTTGGGTGCACGCACGTAATGTTGGAGTCACGGCTTGGTCACGCGCCCACCGCCGGCCTCGTCGTCACGGCTGAGTGCTATATATTCCGGTCACGTACAGCCCCCGCGTCGCCCCTGTCTCGGGCGGCTCTTCAAACCCTAGCCGCCAGGGTCACCACCACCTCCCTCCCTTCCCTTCGCCGTCGCTGGAGGACGCCGCTGGGCTAAGCCCGGGGGCCGACGGCGGTGGCGGAGGCTCTCCTCCCTGGATTGCGTCGGAGGGGGTGGGACGGGACCTCCATGCGCGTGACGGCGCAGCGGCGATCTGATACATGGTGGCGCGACGGCGTGCCTTGGGTGGCGGCGCGGTTGCCTGGTAGCGATTTGGCGGCGGCGGCGTGAAGAGGGCGCCGTGGAGGTCCGGGTTGGCTAGATCAGGATCCCAGGGCGGCGGTCCTAGACGGCGCCGGCGGGTGAAGCTCGAGCTTCCCGCGGCGGAATGGCGTGGTGCAATCCATATTCAAGGCGAATCTGCGTCGGCGATGTCGTGGTTTTGCCACGGATTGGTTTCGATCATAGATGGTGATGAGCGTGCGGGATCGATCTTGGCGGCTCTCGCGGTTTGGCGAGGTGGGGTGGGAGTCCTCCTCCCAGGCTCCAGTGGTGGCGCATTCAGGCAGTGGCCGGTGTGCCAGGGCTCCTACGATACATTGCTGTTGCGGTTGGTCGCCGGATCTAGGCGGCTAGATTTGGGGCTTTGAAGGCGGTCGACACAGTGCACAGGTTGTCGGGTGGATTTCTTGGGACGGATCCGAGTGAAAACTTGGTCTTCGGTCATTGGCCGGAGAGCCGGTGATGACGATGCCTTTATCATCGTTTTCTTCATGAAGGCATCATCGAGGTATAAATCCCAAACCCACCCAATACCTTCGGGGGAAACCCTAAATCAGTTGATCGGATGATGGCGGCATTCATGTGTCGTTACCCCCTTGGGCTGGCATTCTTGGAGATGCACTCGGGCTTGAGGGACCAGCGGATGACTTCTTCGGTGGAGCGGTGTTTCTTTCTACATATTCATGGCGGCGGCTCTTGGCGGCATGGAGCAGCGGAGGCTTAGCGTCAGATGTGTGGTGATGGACACGCGCAGGAGATCAACGCTGTCTGGCGTCATGGTGGCGTCGGCGGCAACTAGACCAGACAAGGTCAATGCAGCAGTACAGCTCTGAAAATGGATTGGTGGCAGGTGGCTGCGGCGGCCTCATACTCGGCAGGCGTCCTGGTTGAGGAGCACGTCGAACTGGTGGGTGCCCATACCCGGCGGGCGTCCTGGTTGGGAATTCAGGTCTTAGATGTTAGGTTTGGTTGCGATGTCCGTTTGATATTAGGTCCAGACTATCAACGCCCCTTCATCAACTGGATAGGAGTAGCCAACTGGATAGGAGTAGCGACAGAGGTTGCTTAGATGGTGACTTTGGATTTACTGTTGAGACACTTATTATAAATTTATACTAGAGCTAGTACAAAGTTGAGACACTTATTTTAGAACGGAGGGAGTATGACTTTGTAAGATCTTGTGTTAATAATTAATAAAATGACCGTATGCAACGTTTAGATGCAGAGGTCGGGGTATTCCTTCTTTTCTAAAAGAAAAAAGGAATGCAATAGGTGCGTGGCTGGCCGCGCGCAAGAGGATTCGCGTCAAACTAACGTGGAGGACTGATGAGCTGTGCGTCTACTAGCTAGTCGATCTCCGGAGAAAGTGACTGCCGGTGCGTCGACTCGCCTCTGATAGAAGCGGGCGTACCTACGCGTGGTGTGGCATGGCTTCGGGTATGGGGAAACTGCGTGTGCTTGACGACATGTGTACTCGTATCTGAGAGCCTTTTTTCATGATCGATTAACTAGTTTGACAATGAGGTGGTTCAACTCAACTATTTATCGGCTCATTTTGCTTAACTCATTATGCTATCTTTCTTTATGAGTATATGTTTCAGGATCTCATCGAAGATTTTATGAAGAATTTTTAAAGGAGAATCTTTTGAGATGATACAGCTTCCCGGACAATCGTGAAGATAATCTACATGGTCAAGCGTAGATTAGGAAGAGTGTTAAAAATAATTTGTAATTAGGGGAAAATCTCCCCTTGCCCAAAACCGTCGTTGCGGTTTGTCCCGCAACCGACGCCTCCCTTCGATCCCTGGAACCGACACCCGCTCGAGGGATCGTTGTGTCTCTTCGGGACATATAAATGTTGGGGAACGTAGTAATTTTAAAAATTTCCTACGCACACGCAAGATCATGGTGATGCATAGCAACGAGAGAGGAGAGTGTTGTCCACGTAACCTCGTAGACCGAAGCGAAGCGTTAACTGCGCGTTGATGTAGTCGTCGTCGCCTTCATGATCCGACCGATCCAAGTACCGAACGTACGGCACCTCCGAGTTCAGCACACATTCAGCTCGATGACGTCCCTCGAACTCCGATCCAGCCGAGCTTTGAGGGAGAGTTTCGTCAGTACGACGGCGTGGTGACGATGATGATGTTCTACCGACGCAGGGCTTCGCCTAAGCACCGCTACGATATTATCGAGGTGGATTATGGTGGAGGGGGCACCGCACACGGCTAAGAGATCCAAGGGATCAATTGTTGTGTCTAGAGGTATCCCCCTGCTCCTGTATATAAAGGATCCAGGGGGGAGGGGGCGACCGGCCTAGGAGGGGGCGCGCCATGGGGAGTCCTACTCCCACCGGGAGTAGGACTCCCTCCTTCCTTGTTGGACTAGGAGAAGGGGGGAAGGAAAGGGAGAGGAGGAGAAAGAAAGAGGGGGGCCGGCTCCCCTTGCCCTAAACCAATTCGGTTTGGGCCTTGGGGGCGCGCCCACACTCCCCTTGCTGCCCTCTATTTCCACTAAGGCCCATGTAGGCCCATTAAGCCCCCGGGGGGTTCCGGTACCCCCCGGTACTCCGATAAAATCCCGA
The DNA here is from genome assembly GCA_021437245.1 of Aegilops speltoides. Lineage (NCBI taxonomy): Eukaryota > Viridiplantae > Streptophyta > Magnoliopsida > Poales > Poaceae > Aegilops > Aegilops speltoides. The sequence continues at coordinate 31,858 of JAHHZJ010001741.1, read as the reverse complement.
TTTCACCCGAAACACTTTCGACATCCAAATATAGGCTTCCAATATATCAATCTTCATGTCTCGACCATTTCGAGACTCCTCGTCATGTCCGTAATCACATCCGGGACTCCGAACAACCTTTGGTACATCAAAACTCATAAACTCATAATATAACTGTCATCGAAACCTTAAGCGTGTGGACCGTACGTGTTCGAGAACTATGTAGACATGACCGAGACACGTTTCCGGTCAATAATCAATAGCGGAACCTGGTTGCTCATATTGGCTCCTACATATTCTACGAAGATCTTTATCGGTCAAACCGCATAACAACATACGTTGTTCCCTTTGTCAACGGTATGTTACTTGCCTGAGATTCGATCGTCGGTATCTCAATACCTAGTTCAATCTCGTTACCGGCAAGTCTCTTTACTCGTTATGTAATGCATCATTCCGTAACTAACTCATTAGTTACATTGCTTGCAAGGCTTATAGTGATGTGCATTACCGAGAGGGCCCAGAGATACCTTTCCGACAATCGGAGTGACAAAACCTAATCTCGAAATACGCCAACTCAACATGTACCTTTGGAGACACCTGTAGAGATCCTTTATAATCACCCAGTTACGTTGTGACGTTTGGTAGCACACAAAGTGTTCCTCCGGTAAACGGGAGTTGCATAATCTCATAGTTGTAGGAACATGTATAAGTCATGAAGAAAGCAATAGCAACATACTAAACGATCAAGTGCTAAGCTAACGGAATGAGTCATGTCAATCAAATGACAACTCATGTCTATGGTTAGGAAACATAACCATCTTTGATTAATGAGCTAGTCAATTAGAGGCATACTAGTGACATTATGTTTGTCTATGTATTCACACATGTATTATGTTTCTGGTTAATACAATTCTAGCATGAATAATAAACATTTATCATGAAATAAGGAAATAAATAATAACTTTATTATTGCCTCTAAGGCATATTTCCTTCAATAAAAGGGGCCTGTAACCATCGATCAAGACTCTCGATGACATTCGATTCAAAATACGTTATCAGCACGTAGAACAACCAGCGAGAGCGAAAGGCAACAGAGAAAGGAGAAGAGAGGAAGCACTCGCCGCCGGTGAGATGACATGCCTCGTCACCTTCTTCCTCCGTCTGATCCGCGAGGACGGTCGCCGCTACCGCCTCATTACCCTTCGCCGCCATGGAGTTGGTGGCCTCCACCGTTTCTGACGCCGGATGCAAGCCATCCGACGGTTCGGCCGTAGCGCTGCTGGACGTGCCGCCCCTGGCAAACACCGTGCCGCTGGATGTGCCCGTCGCCGTGCTCACCACGCCCCTGGACACGGTCCTCGTGCTCCTGGACGCGCCCACTGCGGTGCTCCCCGCACCCGTGGCCAGGCGCCCATGGGGTACGACCCTTGGCTGGTGGCCGGCCCGAGCGGCCCCATGATGCACGGGTCCGCTGCCGCGCCTACCCTGCCCACTGGGTCTCCGCCTCCACCCCCCTCCGCCGGCCGCATGGATCCCACCGTCAATGCCGATGCCTGATGTCGTGGCTGCTGGCCCGAGCCTCCGCCCTCCTGGCTACGCCCCGGTGCCGATGCGCTCGACGGTGAATGCAGAGGAAGCGCTTGCCTTCATCTTCGCTCCACCCGGCGCCTCTGGTGTCGTGCGCCTTGGAGTCGGCATGGAGGGCACCGCTGGCACGCCTCAATAGGAGACAACCGCGGGCTCAAGCAGCCGCACGGAACGCCGCTTCGGCCGCCTCTTCGGGCGTGCCGTCGCAGCCCTCAACCGCCGCCCCGGCCGTTGCCCAGGCTCATGGGCTCCGGCGAATCTCGATTTCACCGCTACTCCACTGCGCCAGGACTCCACCGTCGTCGTCGTATCCTCTTCATATGAAGAGGCCTCGTCGGTGTCACGTCGCTGACACCTGAAGATGCGAGGGGAGGTGCTGGCGCTCGCCCCAATCGCCAGCGACTGGGCTCTCTACTCCTCGCGAGCCCAGGTGGTGGTGGGGGATCGAGCGTGGTGCGGGTCGGGGCTGGTCCTTATCCGTAACTGCCCCACCTCTCGCCTCCTCTTATGCGGTGTGGGTGGCTGCGGGCTGGCCTCAGTCGGCTGTGGCAGCCCAGGCCCAGTCGATCGACCTGCTCCCTCGGTCGGATGTGTTTATCTCTGTTTTTATTAGTCTAGTACTAATTATTGTATACGGTGCAATTTAAGACTATGTTTAGTACTTAGATTGACTACTACTTACATTTTAGTCCTGTTCTAGATTGATTCTATGTTAGGACTTGTGTAATTATTAGTAGGTGTGTTTATATTATGTAATGGATTGCATATAAATAAAGTACCGGATTTAATCCGGGAAGAATGACATGTTCCATGTGTTTACCACATCTCATTTATATTGAACATGTTTTTGCGATTGAGATCTTCTCTCGCATATCAAACTTGCAATTTTTTTGAATATTTCTCCCTCCTTATATATGAATTGTAGCATACACAAGGTAATGGCAATGTGGCCTATTACTGTGAGATCCAAGTGATCTTCAATGTGTTATGTTTACACAATTGTGGTTGAGAATTTTTCAAGTTTTACACTTGAGCATCAAATTTTTGCGTTCTTATTACAGAACCATGATGGTTTTAATTTACCACCCATAAATCAATTATCTCTGGTTCCTCATGTAGGCAAAGATGACTGCCAAAGAGTTTGAGGAGCCTGCCCTCAATGGCCACAATTACCCGACATGGGCTACGGACATCAAGATCAATCTTGCTTCCTGTGAGATAGCATGTGCAATACAACCCCCGGAGACTCCTCTCCCGGATGGGGCCACGCCGCTGACAGAACAACAGAACAATGCTGCCTTATTCATCATAAGGCACCATATTCATCCAGATCTCAAGTCTGAGTATTTACAGGAGGAATCTCCTAGTACTCTGTTTCTGGCCCTCAAAATGAGGTATCAACAGCAGAAGGCAGTAGTCCTGCCAGAAGCACTCCATGCACTAGTAGAAAAAGGGGCAAATCTGAGACACATTAGTGCCGGTTTGATTTTGAGCCGGCACTAATGTGTCCGTTAGTGCCGGTTCCAACGGCTAGCCGGCCGGTCACATTAGTACCGGTTTGTGGCGAACCTTTAGCACCGGTTCGTGCCACGAACCGATACTAAAGAGAGTGGTGATAGGATGCTGTCAGTCTGGGGCCCGTCCAGCACCTTTAGTACCGGTTCGTGGCACGAACCGGTACTAAAGGTCGACGTACATAAACCCTTCGTCCACCCGAGCTCGCTCTGTTCTTCCCCTTTCCCCTCACTTCCTCTGTTCTTCCCCTCTCTTCCTCGAGCTCCTCACAAATTTTGCCCATAATTTGTCAAGATTTGAAGGCCCCCATCCATTCAAATGATCACAAAGGTTAGCGACTTTGTCCTTTCAACTCTCATTGCTAGATTAGCTCTTGCAATGCTTTGTATAGTGATTAATTTGGGAGGAATTATATGTGCTAGTATTTGATTTATATGCAATTTGAGGCCAAAAATAACACTTAGTTTGCATATGTAGGTGTGGTTTACTTAGTGCCTTCTAAATCTCTGTCGTAACCACCGTCAATCGCCTGCACCGCCCCGTCGCCGGCACCACCTTGTGGTGAGGCTCTTGTTCGTGAATGTTTTACATTACCAAATTGATGTTTGTGTGATTTGGATATATAGTTACTCGTATAATTATCTTACCCGTATGTTGTTTGTTATACATAGTGCCATGGTTTTGATATCCGTCCCCGTCGGCCCTCGTCCTTGTTATGATTCGGATGTGGTATATTCTCTTTTAAAACTAGTTGTTGCATTTCGTGTTTATGACAAATTATGCCCATCAAGTTGACATAGATATTTTTATCTAGGAGGTATGTGAACCAGAAATTCCAACCGACCCTATTGTCGAGAGGTTAAACTTAGTTGAAAGAGAAAATGAGTATTTGAAAGAAAAACTGAAAAGAATTGAGGGGGAGAAGATGGAATCGGAGTTGCATGTTGTCGATGTCGTCGATGATCACAAGATCAAGATGGAGAAAATGAGGTTGAAGATTAGAAAGATTATAAAATATGCCATTGATAGTGTGGCTTGGTATCATTATGTTGTTGGATCAATTGTTACCTTAGTTGCGATCTTGATCGCATTTGTTGTTGCATTTAAATTCTTTAGCTAGAGAGTTATTTGTATGTTGCATTTAATTAAGTGTTGTATATGAACTTTATGTATGAACTTGTATTAATTTGGTCTATTTGGTGTTGTGTAATGAAGATGAGCCGACAATGGATGTATGATGACCGATGCTCTCCCGAGTTCATTAATGGCATGCATACTTTTCTGCTTGCCGCCGAGGCAAACAAGCGGGCGGATGGTTTTATGCCTTGTCCATGTCTGGCTGTAGAATGGTCACAATTACTCTCGTCAAGAACCATTCACGTCCACCTATTTGAGTCCGGTTTCATGCCCCACTATAATGTTTGGACCAAGCACGGAGAAATAGGGGTTATGATGGAAGATAATGAAGAAGAAGAGGACGACGACGGCTATCCTGGTCATGGTTCCCTGAATACGATGATACAACAATGGGGGAAGAAGCTGAGCCGGCAATGCGGGAAGAAGCTGAAGAAGAGGCATCAGATGAGCCCGCTGATGATCTAGGTCGGGCCATTGCTGATGCAAATAGAAACTGCGCAAGTGATCTGGAGAGGACGAAGTAGCAGCGCATGTTAGAGGATCACAAGAAATCGTTGTACCCGAATTGCGAAGCTGACAAAAAAAAGTTGGGCATCACACTGGAATTGCTGCAATGGAAGGCAAAGAATGGTGTATTTGACAAGGGATTTGGAAAGTTGTTGGTAATGATAAAGAATATGCTTCCAAAGGACAATGAATTGCCCGAGAGTATGTATGAAGCAAATAAGGTTGTCTTCCCTCTAGGGTTAGAGGTGTAGAAGATACATGCATGCCCTAATGACTGCATCCTCTACCGCGGTGAGTACGAGGATTTGAACGCTTGCCCGGTATGTGGTGCATTGTGTTATAAGATCAGTCACAATGACCCTGGTAATGTCGAGGGCGAGCGCCCCAGGAAGAAGATTCCTGCCAAGGTGATGTGGTATGCTCCTATAATACCACGGTTGAAACGTTTGTTCCAAAACAAAGAGCATGCGAAGGCGATGCGGTGGCACGGAGAAGACCGTAAGAAAGACGGAAAGTTGAGAGTACCCGCTGACGGTTCGCAGTGGAGAAAAATCGAGAGAAAGTACATGGAGGACTTTGCAGGTGACCCAAGGAACGTATGGTTTGGTCTAAGCGCAGATGGCATTAATCCTTTTGGGGAGCAGAGCAGCAACCATAGCACGTGGCCTGTGACTTTATGTTTGTATAACCTTCCTCCTTGGTTGTGCATGAAGCGGAAGTTCATTATGATGCCACTACTCATCCAAGGCCCTAAGCAACCCGACAATGACATTGATGTGCACCTAAGGCCATTAGTTGAAGAACTATTACAACTGTGGAATGGAACAGGTGTATGTGCGTGGGATGAGCACGGACAGGAAGAATTTGACCTAAAGGCGTTGCTGTTCATGACCATCAATGATTGGCCTGCTCTCAGTAACCTTTCAGGACAGACAAACAAGGGATACCGCGGATGCACGCACTGTTTGGATGATACCAACAGTATATATTTGGAGAGTTGTAGGAAGAATGTGTACCTGGGACATCATCGATTTCTTCCGAGCAGGCATCCCGTAAGAAAGAAAGGCAAGCATTTCAAAGGTGAGGCGGATCACCGAACGAAGCCTCGCCACCGTACTGGTGCTGATGTACATGATATGGTCAAGGATTTGAAGGTAATCTTTGGAAAGGGTCCTGGTGGACAACCTGTTTCGAAGGACGCTGACGGACGCGCACCCATGTGGAAGAAGAAATCTATATTTTGGGACCTGCCATATTGGAAAGACCTAGAGGTCCGCTCCGCAATCGACGTGATGCACGTGACGAAGAATCTTTGCGTGACCCTGCTTGGCTTTTTGGGCGTGTATGGGAAGACAAAAGATACACCGAGAGGCACGGAGGACCAGCAACGATGCACGGAAAATACGGCATACATCGAGGTCGAGCCAGCTACGCTCTTACCAAAGAAGAGAAGGAAATCTTCTTTGAATGCCTGCTCAGCATGAAGGTACCGTCTGGCTTCTCGTCGAATATAAAGGGAATAATAAATATGGCAGAGAAAAAGTTTCAGAACCTAATGGCTCATGACTGCCATGTGATTATGACGCAACTTCTTCCAGTTACATTGAGGGGGCTTCTACCGGAAAAACGTTCGATTAGCCATTGTGAAGCTATGTGCATTGCTCAATGCAATCTCTCAGAAGGTAATCGATCCAAAAATCATACCAAGGTTACAGAATGATTTGGTGCAATGTCTTGTCAGTTTCGAGTTGGTGTTCCCACCATCCTTCTTCAACATCATGACGCACGTCCTAGTTCACCTTTGCGAAGAGATTAACGTTTTGGGTCCTGTATTTCTACACAATATGTTCCCCTTTGAGAGGTTCGTGGGAGTCTTGAAGAAATATGTTCATAACCGTGCTAGGCCAGAAGGAAGCATCTCGAAGGTCCATGAAAATGAGGAGGTCATTGAGTTTTGTATTGACTTTATTCTTGACCTTAAGCCGATTGGTGTTCCTGAATCGCGGCATAAGGGCAGACTAGATGGAAAAGGCACGCTAGGAGGACATCAAATAATATGTATGAACGGGCATTCTCTCACTGAAGCACACTACATAGTTCTACAGAATTCCGCCTTGGTGGCTCCGTATATGGAGGAACACAAGAATTTTCTACACTCCAAACACCCTGAGAAGTCTGACGACTGGATTACACGTGAACAAACGAGGACTTTTGCCGGTTGGTTGCAGAAACGTGCCATGAATGATGGCGATATTCAAAATGACATGTACTCGCTATCTCAATTACCATCTTCGAATATAATGACTTTCAATGGGTACCAGATAAATGGGAATACATTTTACACGATCGCCCAAGATAAGAAGAGCACCATCCAAAATAGTGGTGTCCGCTTTGATGCAACAACCAACACGGGAAAGGAAACATATTATGGTTACATAGAGGACATATGGGAACTTAACTATGGAGGTGATTTGAAGGTCCCTTTGTTTCGGTGCAAATGGGTCAATACGACACGAGGCGGGGTAACGGAAGACCCACAGTATGGAATGACAACAATGGATCTCAACAATCTTGCATATGCAAACGAACCATTCGTCCTAGCCAATGATGTGGCGCAGGTTTTTTATGTGAAAGACATGTCTACCAGGCCGAGAAGAAGAAAAGATAAGGAAGCGAATGGATCATACGACGAGCCAAAGTGCCACAAAGTTCTTTCAGGAAAAAGAAACATCGTGGGAGTGGATGACAAGACAGACATGTGCTACGTCTTGAGCTTGCGTTGGTGTTCCTTGAAGAGGAGAGGGTGATGCAGCAAATTGTAGCGTAAGTATTTCCCTCAGTTTTGGGAACCAAGGTATCAATCTAGTAGGAGGCTCCTCAAAAGTCCCACGCACCTACACAAACAAACTGAGAACTCACAACCAACACAATAAAGGGGTTGTCAATCCCTTCACGGCCACTTGCGAAAGTGAGATCTAATAAAGATAGTGTGATAAGATAAATATATTTTTGGTATTTTATGATATAGATGCAAAAAGTAAAGATGCAAATAAAATTAGATGGAAAGCAAATATGATAAGAGATAGACCCGGGGGCCATAGGTTTCACTAGTGGCTTCTCTCAAGATAGCATAAGTATTACAGTGGGTGAACAAATTACTGTCGAGCAATTGATAGAAAAGAGCATAGTTATGAGATTATCTAGGCATGATCATGTATATAGGCATCACGTCCATAACAAGTAGATCGACTCTGCCAGCATCTACTACTATTACTCCACACATCGATCGCTATCCAAAGATGCATCTAGAGTATTAAGTTCATAAGAACAGAATAACGCATTAAGCAAGATGACATGATGTAGAGGGATAAACACATGCAATATGATATAAACCCCATCTTGTTATCCTCGATGGCAACAATACAATACGTGCCTTGCAACCCTTTCTATCACTGGGTAAGGACACCGCAAGATTGAACCCAAAGCTAAGCACTTCTCCCATTGCAAGAAAGACCAATCTAGTAGGCCAAACCAAACTGATAATTCGAAGAGACTTGCAAAGATAACTCAATCATACATAAAAGAATTCAGAGAAGATTCAAATATTATTCATAGATAAACTGGATCATAAACCCACAGTTCATCGGATCTTGACAAACACACCGCAAAAAGAGTTTACATCGAATAGATCTCCACAAGAGAGGGGGAGAACATTGTATTGAGATCCAAAAAGAGAGAAGAAGCCATCTAGCTAATAACTATGGACCCGTGGGTCTGTGGTAAACTACTCACAACTCATCGGAGGGGCAAGGATGTTGATGTAGAAGCCCTCTGTGGTCGATTCCCCCCGTGAGTGCCGCGAAGGCTCCATGATGGGATCTCATGGATCTACGTAGGTTCTGACGGTGGAAATTATGTTTCGTGGTACCCCTGGATGTTTTCGGGGTACGTAGGTATTTATAGGAGGAAGAAGTACGTCGGTGGCCGCCCGAGGGGCCCACGAGACAGGGGTCGCGCCCTATAGGGGGGCGACCCCCTATCTCGTGGGGCCCTCGGAAGCTTCTTGACTTGCACTCCAAGCTCTTCGGATCATGTTCGTTCCAAAAATCACGCTCCCGAAGGTTTCATTCCGTTTGGACTCCATTTGATATTCCTTTCCTTTGAAATACTGAAATAGGCTAAAAAACAACAATATGGGCTGGGCCTCCGGTTAGTAGGTTAGTCCCAAAAATGATATAAATGTGTAAAATAAAGCCCATAAACATCCAAAAAGGGGTAATATAATAGCATGGAACAATCAAAAATTATAGATACGTTGGAGACGTATCAACATGTCAGAACATTATGAAAAGTTTGATGAAATTGCTCCATTCACAGTGAATATTGACCCGAGCATCCAGTTAAATGATGAAGATTTTCCATGGCTACGGTGCAAAGGGACACACGCGAAGAAAAAGTTTCACACCCAAAGATCTAGGATGTGATCGGCTTCACTATCATCACTTTCTTCTGTGTTTCACACCCAGGAGGGAATCTATGTAATAGTTAGGGTAATTATGTGTTTTGGCATTTGAAACGCGAATAAATTTTATGTGCAAACAAATTCTTTCATGCATTTACTGATTTTTTCCAGCTAAATGACCCTGAAAACACACTAATATTAAACATAAAAAAAAGAATCACTGAATATAATGATAAAACACACTAATATTAAACATAAAAAAAGAATCACTAAAAAATCTTTTTTCAAAGTTAAGTTATTCACAAACTAGTGATTCACACAAATTTCAAATAATTCAAAATTTAAACTATTCAAATTTGAAAACTATCGGCACTAACAGAAATTTTGTAAGTTTTTGTACCTAAAGCAAAAATATTCACAAAGGAACTCTAAATACAACAAAAACAACTCAAAAATAAATAAAACAAAAATAAATAAAACAATAAAAATTAAGAAAATAAAAAAGCCCGCCTACTGGGCCAAAGCGGCCTGCATATGACTAGAAACACAACCTTTTGTTGGACCAGGATGCAGGCCCGCAAGGCCCAATAGGCCCACAAGACAGCACAGAACAGGTAGGCCCAGTAGGCCTGCTTAGGAGAGGAGCTCGAGAGAGCTACCGCACTGGGGCTTATAAACCAGTGCGATAGCCTCTCGACTAGCGAGGTGGGACTAAACTTGCGGCACCGCACTACGCCAGCGCACCCCCTTTAGTACCGGGTGGTGGCTGCAACCGGTACTAAAGAGGGGGTCTTTAGTACAGGTTGGTGCCATGACCCGGTACTAAAGGGGGTGTGCTTCCCGCCGCTTGGCCTAGCCAAAACAAACCTTTAGTACCGGTTGGTGGCTCCAACCGGTACTAAAGGTCCATCCTATATATACAACAGTTGAAAAATTCACTTTCCTCTCTGTTTCTTCCTCCGTCGCGCCGCCTGCTGATCGACGCTGCCGCCACCCCCCGCCGTCCCGCCCTCGCCGCCGCCGACGTCGCCGCCCGCCGCCCCTGCCCGTTCTGTCGTCCACTGCCGCCCCGCCACAACCGCCGTCGCCGCGCCCCCATCGTCGCCGCCCGTCCCGTCGCCCGTCGCCGCCTCGCCGTGAGCTCGCCTGCAGCCATGTCCACACGCACACACACTACACACACACACGCACACACATACACAGTACACACACACAGTACACACACACATTAGTTTGTTTGTTATAAATTTTTCTGTTTTTTAGTTATAGAAATGTTAGAAATTATTCTGTTTTTTAGTTATAGAAATATTAGAAATGTTAGTTATATAGAAATGTTATAATTTTTTTCTGTTTTTTATTTATAGAAATATTTATAAAAATGTTAGCAATTTTTCTATTTTTAGTTATATAAATATTAGAAATGTTATAGAAATGTTCGTTATATAATCAGGAAATTTTAGAATTAGTTTTAGTTAGATGAATTAGATTAATGTCAAATTACTAGAATTTGCATATATATATAGAATTTTAGTTATCACAATCCAATCATTTAAAAAATGTTACTTTTTGCGGGCATATAGTATTTGTTCTCGACGATATGCCCGGCCCGCATCCTCGCCGTCGACCCGTTCGCGACGACGTCCTGCTTCAGAGGACCCATGTCCGGGATTGGGCTCTGCTGGCTGGCACCGGAGGTGCTACTGGAGGGCGCGCCCGCAGTGAGGAACCCGGCCTCGGGTCCCGTCGTCGACCCTGATGTCCTTTGGTGGCGTTCATGTGGGCCACATTCAGTGCAGAGGGAGCCGGCGCCGCCGGAGGTGGTGCGTCGCCGTGTCAGGGAGGAGGACGAGCACGTCCATCCCTACAAGGCTGCTATGGATGTCAGGTTGTCCAATACTTGGCAGGTTCTTTGGGCAGATGACCGGAGATATGATCCTGTGACGGTTCCTTCTCTTTGAGTGTCCACCGCCCGTGACCCAGGAACCGCGAGTGGCCTAGATTCTTCTGTAGTACTCGATCTTTATTAGGTATCTAGCCAGTGATGTATTCGATATATAATATTCGAGACGATGTATTCGAGATTATATATATTAAGACGATGATGTATTCGAGATTATATATTCGAGACGATGTATTCGAGATTCAGTTTTTCCTTATTGATTGCATCCATGCATTGTAATTTGAATACTAAATTGTTTTATATTTCTTCTGTATTAGTTAAGTAAAAGCTATGGCGGACAATACCAGTAGAGAGAGAAGAGGAATTGTTTGACATCATACGCAGCCCTCACAGGCTAGATGATCTGAATGAAGCAGATGACGGCTCCCAATATCTGAACAATACCGGAGAGGGTGATGAAAAGATATTCGATCTCGACGACCGAGCTGATGAAGTCATGAACTATGATTATGATTATGATGACACAGACAATGTTTGTGATGACACAGACAATGCTGATCTTCAAATAACAAAGACTACCGGCGAGGTATATTTATATAAACATGCATCATGGTGATCATCACATGTTTTTTTATTGAAGGTATATTAACGAATCGATATTTCTTCTTTCAGCCCTCCGGATCGAGCAAATCTGCTTCTACAGACAGCAGGACAAAGCGAGGCCCGGGCAGATTGTTGAAGGATGGTGTAAAGTACAACATCGAATCCATCAAACCTAGTGGCGAACCCCTCACGCCTAAGAAAATTGCGAACAAGTGGACTCGTCAGTGCGGAGTTCTTGTGAAGGACAAACTCCCGATCTCCATTCAAGAATGGAAAGAGCCAAAGACTAAACGTCCAGGTGTTACTTGGGTCGACAGAGCCAAAAAAGTCCTTTGGATATCTCTGATGGAACATTTCACCCTACAAGATCATTTCACTGAAGCAGATGTGGAGAAATTCAAGGGCGCTGCTCTTAAGAAGATGGCAATTGCATTCAACACCCACAAGAAAACTGTATGGGCCAACTACCTCGCTGCAGAAAGGAAGACTCCAGAATTCACGGGAACACTGGAGAAGCAAAGAGAACACTGTGACGATTTCGTGACCTTCAAGGATTCAGAATTATCTAAGGAACGGTCGATAAAAAACAAGGCAAATGCCGCAAAAAAGACGCAGTTCCATAGGCTGGGTCCAGGTGGCTACGCGGTGGGATTGCCTAAGTGGGATAAGTATGAGCAAGAGATAGATGATGCAGGGGTCACTCCGGTTACTAGGAGCTGGCCCCCCCAGGTGCAGGACTTGGTTCTATGCGCATGGGGGGCGTTGGACCCGAAGACAGGCAAAGTTTCGCGGAAGGCAAATCTAAAAGGAGTCGAACAAAAGATAGTTGACGCAATAGAAGAAGCTCGAAGGGGGTGTGTTCATGCCCAACACAGAGAACGACGAGCTTACGTGTGCCCTGGGAAATCCTGAACACTCGGGAAGAACATGAGGCAAGGGCGTTATTCCCTGGTATGAGGGCTTTTTAGAATGGAACGAGGACTACAGGACCCGTGCAAGAAGGAAGATGGAGGAGGATAAGAAAAGGAAGCTGGAGGAGGAGAAGAGGAAGCAGGACGCAGAACGCCTTCAAGGCCTAGAAGCAAGACACGCGGACTTGGCACTCAAATTCCAGCAGCAGCAGCAGTAGATTGACTCACTTAGCCAGGAAAAGGGGTCTCAGCAGCGGCAGTGCTACATCTTGAGCTTGCATTGGTTTTCCTCGAAGAGGAGAGGGTGATGCAGCAAAGTGTAGCGTAAGTATTTCCCTCAGTTTTGAGAACCAAGGTATCAATCCAGTAGGAGGCTCCTCAAAAGTCCCACGCACCTACACAAACAAACTGAGAACTCGCAACCAACACAATAAAGGGGTTGTCAATCCCTTCACGGCCACTTGTGAAAGTGAGATTTAATAAACATAGTATGATAATATAAATATATTTTTGGTATTTTATAAGATAGATGCAAAAAGTAAAGATGCAAATAAAGGTAGATTGAAAGCAAATATGATAAGAGATAGACCCGGGGGCCATAGGTTTCACTAGAGGCTTCTCTCAAGATAGCATAAGTATTACGGTGGGTGAACAAATTATTGTCAAGCAATTGATAAAAAAGCGCATAGTTATGAGATTATCTAGGCATGATCATGTATATAGGCATCACGTCCATAACAAGTAGACCGACTCCTGCCTGCATCTACTACTATTACTCCACACATCGACCGACTCCTGCCTGCATCTAGAGTATTAAGTTCATAAGAACAGAGTAACGCATTAAGCAAGATGACATGATGTAGAGGGATAAACTCATGCAATATGATATAAACCGCATCTTGTTATCCTCGATGGCAACAATGCAATACGTGTCTTGCAACCCTTTCTGTCACTGGGTAAGAACACTGCAAGATTGAACCCAAAGCTAAGCACTTCTCCCATGGCAAGAAAGACCAATCTAGTAGGCCAAACCAAACTGATAATTCGAAGAGACTTGCAAGGATAACTCAATCATACATAAAAGAATTCAGAGAAGATTCAAATATTATTCATAGATAAACTGGATCATAAACCCACAATTCATTGGATCTCGACAGACACACCGCAAAAAGAGTTGACATCGAATAGATCTCCACAAGAGAGGGGGAGAACATTGTATTGAGATCCAAAAAGAGAGAAGAAGCCATCTAGCTAATAACTATGGACCCGTAGGTCTGTGGTAAACTACTCACAACTCATCGGAGGGGCAAGGATGTTGATGTAGAGGCCTTCCATGGTTGATTCCCCCTCCGGCAGAGTGCCGGCGAAGGCTCCAAGATGGGATCTCGCGGATACAGAAGGTTACGGTGGTGGAAATTGTGTTTCGTGGTGCTCCTGGATGTTTTCGGGGTACGTAGGTATATATAGGAGGAAGAAGTACGTCGGTGGCGCCGAGGGCCCACGAGACAGGCGCGCCATCTGGGGGCGGCCCTATCTCGTGGGGCCCTCGGAAGCTTCTTGACTTGCACTCCAAGCTCTCCGGATCATGTTCGTTCCAAAAATCACACTCCCGAAGGTTTCATTCCGTTTGGACTCCGTTTGATTTTCCTTTTCTTCGAAATACTGAAATAGGCAAAAAAACAACAATATGGGCTGGGCCTCAGGTTAGTAGGTTAGACCCAAAAATGATATAAATGTGTAAAATAAAGCCCATAAACATCCAAAAAGGGGTAATATAATAGCATGGAACAATCAAAAATTATAGATACGTTGGAGACGTATCAAGCATCCCCAAGCTTAATTCCTGCTCGTCCTCGAGTAGGTAAATGACAAAAAGAGAATTTTTGATGTGGAATGCTACCTAGCATAATTCATAATGTAAATTTCTTTATTGTGGCATGAGTGTTCAGATCCAAATGAATACAAAATAAAAGTTCATATTGACATAAGAAATAGTAATACTTCAAGCATACTAATCAAAGTAATCATGTCTTCTCAAAATAACATGGCTAAAGAAAGTTATCCCTACAAAATCATATAATCTGGGTATGCTCTATCTTCATCACACAAAGTATTTAATCATGCACAACCCCGATGACAAGCCAAGCAATTGTTTCATACTTTAATAATCTCAAACTTTTTCAACTTTCACGCAATACATGAGCGTGAGCCATGGACATAGCACTATATGGGGAATAGAATGGTGGTTGTGGAGAAGACAAAAAAGGAGAAGATAGTCTCACATCAACTAGGCGTATCAACAGGCTATGGAGATGCCCATTAATAGATTTCAATGTGAGTGAGTAGGGATTGCCATGCAACGGATGCACTAGAGCTATAAATGTATGAAAGCTCAACAAAAGAAACTAAGTGGGGTGCATCCAACTTGCTTGCTCACGAAGACCTAGGGCACTTTTGAGGAAGCCCATCATTGGAATATGCAATCCAAGTTCTATAATGAAAAATTCCCACTAGTATATGAAAGTGACAACATATGAGACTCTCTATCATGAAGATCATGGTGCTATTTTGAAGCACAAGTGTGGAAAAAGAGATAGTAGCATTGTCCCTTCTCTCTTTTTCTCTCATTTTATTATATTTTTTTCTTTTTTTTCTTTGGCCTTTTTTTTCTTTTTGGCATTTCTCTTTTTTTTGTAAAGTCCGAAATCTCATCCCGACTTGTGGGGGAATCATAGTCTTCATCATCCTTTCCTCACTAGGACAATGCTCTAAGAATGAAGATCATCACACTTTTATGGATTTACAACTCAAAGCTAGAACAAGATATGACTCTATATGAATGCCTCCGGCGGTGTACCAGGATATGCAATGAATCAAGAGCGACATGTATGAAAATTATGAAGGTGGCCTTGCCACAAATACAATGTCAACTACATGATCATGCAAAAAGCAATATGACAAAAGTAATGCGTGTCATATGAACGGAACGGTGGAAAGTTGCATGGCAATATATCTCGGAATGGCTATGGAAATGCCATAATAGGTAGGTATGGTGGCTGTTTTGAGGAAGGTAGATGGTGGGTGTATGGTATCGGCGAAAGTTGCGCGGTACAAGAGAGGCTAGCAATGGTGGAAGGGTGAAAGAGTGCGTATAATCCATGGACTCGACATTAATCAAAAGAAGTCATATAATTGTTGCAAAAATTTAGAAGTCATCAAAAACCAAAGCACTACGCGCATGCTCCTAGGGGGATAGATTGGTAGGAAAAGACCATCGCTCGTCCCCGACCGCCACCCATAAGGAAGACAATCAATAAATAAAATTGTGCTCCAACTTCATCACAAAGTGGTTCACCATACGTGCATACTACGGGAATCACAAGCTTCAACACAAGCATTCTTTAAATTCATAATCACCCAACTAGCATGACTTTAATATTACTACATCCATATCTCAAAACAATTATCAAGCATCAAATTGATCATAGCATCCAATTCACTTTCTATGATAGTTTTTATTATACCCAACTTGGATGCTCATCATTCTAGGACCAACTTTTTGATCATAGCAAATACCATGCTGTTCTAAAAGAACCTCGAAATAATATAAGTGAAGCTTGAGAGACTAGCAATTTTTCAAAATTAAGACACCACCGTGCTCCAAAAGATATAAGTGAAGCACTAGAGCAAAAACTATCAAGCTCAAAAGATATAAGTGAAGCACATAGAGTATTCTAGCAAATTCTAATAAAATAGGCTTCTCCCAAAAGGTGTGTACAGGAAGGATGATTGTGGTAAACTAAAAAGCAAAGACTAATATAATACACGACGCTCCAAGCAAAACACATATCATGTGGCGAATAAAAATATAGCTCCAAGTAAAGTTACCAATGAACGAAGACGAAAGAGGGGATGCCTTCCCGGGGCATCCCCAAGCTTAGGATTTTGGCTATCCTTGAATATCTTGGGGTGCCATGGGCATCCCCAAGCTTAGGCTCTTGCCACTCCTTATACCATAGTCCATAAAGGCTTTACCCAAAACTTGAAAACTTCACAACACAAAACTCAACAGGAAATCTTATAAGCTCTGTTAGTGAAAGAAAACAAAACCACCACATAAGGTACTGCAATGAACTCATTCTTTATTTATATTGGTGTTAACCTACTTTATTCCATCTTCTTTATTGTTTATAAACTAATTTACTAGCCATAGATGCATTGAAATAAGCAAACAACACACGAAAAACGGGATCTGTCAAAAACAGAACAGTCTGTAGCAATCTGTAACTAACGTAAACTTATGGAACTCTAAAAATCCTACCAAAATAGGAAGTCCTGGAAAATTTGTTTATTGAACAGCAGAAAAAATAATCAACTCAAAAGAACGTTCCTGAGATTTAACAAAATTATATTCGTGCGCGTAAAGTTTCTGTTTTTCAGCAGAATCAAATCAACTATCATCGTAGGTTATCCTATAGGTTCCACTTGGCACAAACACTAATTAAAAGATAAAAACACATCTAAACAGAAGGTAGATGCAAGAATTATTACTAAACAGGAGCAAAAGCAAAAAAATATAAAGAAAATTGGGTTGCCTCCCAACTAGCGCTATCGTTTAACGCCCCTAGCTAGGCATAAAAGCAAGGATAGATCTAACGAGTGCCATCTTTGGCACTAGGAGAGTATGATATCCTCTCTATGGCATTCATTCTTCTATTTAAGGTAAGCACATGGCCATTAATGGAAGAGCTAAGATTAAGCACGTTACGGAAGTTTGCCTCTACACTAGACGTCATCTCTTTAATAATTTCATTTTGATAAAAGCACAAGAGAGTAGTAGATTCAACCTTATGATTCATAGGGTGCCCAAATATGGTTTTATTTTTTTCATAAGTATCTATAGCATCCCTTTCAAGAAAACTTCCTTCAAAAATGGAATCTAAAACTTGTTTAAAAGAAGCGGGCAAGCCAATATAAAAACTCTTTAAGTAATCTTCAATTCGATATTGAGGCACGTAGCTAGCACGAATCCTTAATAACCTGTCCCAAGCATCTTTTAAAGACTCATCAAGTAAATAGCAAAAAATTCCAGAGTCATCCTCATCAAAATTATTTAAGATCTCATTGGTGACCCCGGTGGGTCTTTCCATAGCATCATTATTCATGAGCTTAGAGAGGATAGAGGGATTGTCCAAGGCACTAGAGCTCGGGAGAAAACCCTTAGTTCTTTTTGATTCGGCCATGGCAACGGGAAGGCAAATGGAAAGGAGAGAGGGAGATTGGGAAAGAGAGGGCGAATAAAACGGCAAGGGTGTAGTGGGGGAGAGGAATACGAGAGGCAAATGGCAAATAATGTAAATGCGAGGGAGATGGGTTTGTGATGGGTACTTGGTATGTCTTGACTTGAGCGAAGACCTCCCCGGCAACGGCGCCAGAAATCCTTCTTGCTACGTCTTGAGCTTGCGTTGATTTTCTTCGAAGAGGAGAGGGTGATGCACAAAGTGTAGCATAAGTATTTCCCTCAGTTTTGAGAACCAAGGTATCAATCCAGTAGGAGGCTGAAAGTGCAATCATGCCCTTACATTATGATTTTGTTGGTTATGACAATCTACATGTAGGGGACTAACAATGGCTGCCAAGTGAATCTCAGGTGTTGGTCCCCGGTTCGTCAAAATTGTGTGTGGATCAAGAGCATACGAAGTGGTTTCTCTCAAGGTTGAAGTGTTAAAATGATGTTTCATTTTTTCCTTGAGTATAGGATCCCGCACTATTAAGAGGGGATCGATTGGGTTCGTAACAGACTTGCTCAAGTCAAACTACTATTTTCTATTAGTCTCTGATCCATTCTGTCTCCGGGAGTGCCGGATGTCCGGGCCGCTGTCCTCCCCCAGATGTCCGGCTCTTGCCCCGGATTTCTGGCCCCCATGTCCAGTAGGTTTTCTGTTTTTCGCCGGATGTCCGGATGTGCGCCGGATTTCCGGGCCTTCCTGTCTTGCCGATGTCCGGGCCCCTTTCCGGATGTCCAGCCCCTTACTGCTCGACAGACTGATATGGTTTTGTAAACGTTCGTGGAATCTCCGGATGTCCAGCTATCTTCCGGATGTCCGGGCTTCCCTTTCACGCCGGATGTCCGGGCTTGACCCCCGGATGTCCGGCTCCTCTGGTTCCTCTCTGTTCTGCCCTGTCTCCAAGTGGCTTGTCATGTCGGATGTCCGGCCTCTAGCCCGGATGTCCGGCCTGCCCGGTCACTTGCACTACAACGGCCATATTTGAGCTCACACTATATATATTGCCTCTCTTCCCACTAGAGAGGTTGACCATTCACTTTGAACAAACCCTAGAACACTTCTCACACTCTCTTTCATTCCTCCACACCAAATCTTAGATCCCCAAGGGATTTGAGAGCTTTGGAAAGAAGTTGTCCGATTAAGTGATAGATCCACTTCTCCTCCTTCTTTGCACCCAAGGAATTCGTGATTTGAGCAAGTCTTGAGCAAATCCCCATCGATCTTGTTACTCTTGGAGGTTGGAGACTCCTAGGCGGTAGGAGTCTTTCGGAGAGGAATCGACCTTTGTGATTACCCCCGGATAAGTTTGTGAGGGTTTGGAGACCACCCCAAGGTCTACCACTAGTGGTTGAGAAACGCCTTCGTGGTGTTGTCTCAAAGGGAGAATAGGGTGAGCCTTCGTGGCGTTGGTGTGCCTTCGTGGTAACATCCACCTCTCTAATGGTGACTAGCTTCCCTCCAAGGAAGTGAACATCGGCATACATCCTCGTCTCCCGGAGTTGCGGTTATTCCTAACCCTAACTCTATACTTGTGGTTACTTGTTTTGTTTGCACTTACTTACATCATATTGTGCTTGCTCACTTATATGCTTGTGTTACTTGCCTAGTACTTCGTACTTACTAGCAATTGTTAGGCTCACCTTCATATTCCACACTATTGCCTAAAATTGCTAAGTAATAATTAAAATTTGTAATTGTATCTATTCACCACCCCCTCTAGGTCCATCTCGATCCTTTCAATTGGTATCAGAGCCTCGTGCTCTATTCTTGTGGCTTAACCACCCTAGAGCGAGATGAACCCGGATGGGACTCCCCTGGCTGTAGATCCTAAGGATAAAGGCGAGGCTTCCTCTGAAGTCAAGTCCTTTACGTCGGAGGATCTAGAAAGGGCCCTTGCTAAGCAAAAAGAGGAGCATGATGCTTCTCTTAAGGCCTTGGTCCAAATGAGATTAGCCACGTTGTCCACAGTGCTTGCACCACTCTCGGGTGGTGCTGCTTTGAGGCCAACTGTGACTACTCCATCACTTGGTCAACAACCTCCTAGCAATGAACACGCTAGTGTTCCTTGGCTTTATGCAAGACCTCAGGTTGAGAAACCAAGATATAACCCTCAAGGCAAACCTCCTTTACTAAGTGCCACTTCCGATTTTGCCTTGTGGAGAGTTGCTATGCAGATCATCTTCACATGGAAATGATGAGATGCTTGGAGATCTTGAGTATGGCTATCATGTGGTTGATCCAAAGAACCCCACACCAAGAGAAATATATGACAAGAACCTCAATGACACTGCAATCATGTGTATAAGGAGAGGCATGGATGAAAAGCAAAGGAGATCGTTCATACACATCACAAGTGCCAAGGAACTATGGGAAAGTATCATACGATCCAAGACTGGCACCTCTACCCTCCGGAGTGCTCAATATGAAATTGCCAAGGGGCAATTGCAAAACTTTTGTATGGAGAAAGGTGAAACCCCCAATCAACTCCATGAGCACCTCATGACTCTCACTGCCAATATTGAGTCATGTGAGTGTGACAAGACACAAGATGGATTCAACATGACTAAGAGATTCCTTGTGGATAAATTGCTTCATGCTCTTGCTCCATATCACCATCAAATGGTGTGGGACATAAGACAACACCATACCTTCAAGGAAATGACTACATATGACATCATATCCACCTTTCAGCTATTTGAAGAGTCAAAGGCTAATGCCACAAAACATCTTGCCATGCATGGTTCCCCATCATCAAAGGTCAATCTTGCATTGAAGGCCAAACATGTATGTGAAGATGAGCAAAGTGAAGAAGAAGAAGATGATGATGATGATGATGATGAAGATGGTGATGAGATTGTCAATCGTGGAAAACGCTCTGGGACCCCAAAAGAGTGAGTAATAGTGCATGAAGCGGACCAGAATCAGCCTAAATTATGAGTGTTGATGACTGACATGTAAAACGCACCCCGAGGTTCGTCAGTCGTGGAAAATCACTTCGGGACTCCAAAACTGAGTAATAGTCCAAGAAACGGCCACAATCGGCCCAAACTGCGATTGTTGCTGTCAGATACGTAAACACCCCTTGGGGTTTGACAACCATGGAAATCTCTTCGGGACCCCAAAACGGTGAGTAATAGTCTATGAAACGGGCCAGAATCGACAAAAACCGCGAGTGTTGATGATAGACACGTAAACGCACCCCGGGGTTCGTCAATTGTGAAAATCGCTCCGGGACCCTAAAACGGTGAGTAATAGTGCACGAAACGGACTAGAATCGGCCAAAATTGGGAGTGTTGATAACCGACATGTAAACGCACCCCGGGGTTCGTCACTCGTGGAAATCACTTCGGGACCCCAAAATTGAGTAGTAGTCGAAGAAACGGGCCAGAATTGGCCCAAACTGCGAGTCTTGATAACCAACACATAAGCACACTTTGGGATTCGAGAACCATGGAAATCGCTTTGGGACCACGAAACGGTGAGTAATAGTCCACGAAATGGGTCAGAATCGACAAAAACCGCGAGTGTTGATGACCGACACATAAACGCACCTCGGGGTTCGTTAATAATGGAAATCACTCCAAGACCCCAAAACAATGAGTAATAGTCCATGAAACGGGCCAGAATCGACAAAAACTATGAATGTTGATGACCGACACGTAAGCGCACTTTGGGGTTCAACAACTATGAAAATCTCTTCGGGACAACAAAACAGTTGGCAATAGTCCACGAAACGGGTCAAAATTGGCCAAAACTGTGGGTGTTAACGATGGACACATAAATGTACCCCGGGGATCGTCAATCGTGAAAATCGCTCTGGGACCCCAAAACAGTGAGTAATAGTGCACGAAAGGGACAAGAATCGGCCAAAAATGTGAGTGTTGACGACCGACATGTAAACGCACCCCTGGGTTTGTCAATCTTGGAAAATCACTCCGAGACCCCAAAACAGTGAGTAATAGTCCAAGAAACGGGCTAGAATCGGCAAAAAATGCGAGTGTTGATGACCGACACGTAAGCGCACCTTGGGGTTCAACAACTATGCAAATCGCTTTGGGACCCCAAAACCGTGAGTAATCCACAAATTCTACACCGCATTTTTGGCAAAATCTTTCGTCTTCATTTTCAGCTCCGCTCAATCGAGAATTGCCACAAGCGCAAATCCCGCTTTTTGTAGGTCCAAAGATTCTTTCGCAAAACAATCCATCTTTTTCTGTCCACAAAATGGGTAAGAATTGGCCAAAACTGTCAGTGTTGACGACGCACACGTAAACGCACCCCGGGGGTCGTCAATCGTGGAAATCGCTCTAGGACCCCAAAACAGTGAGTAATAGTGCATGAAACGGACCAGAATCTGCCTAAATTGTGAGCGTTGATAACCGACACGTAAACGCACCCCGTGGATCGTCAATCGTGGAAATCACTTCGGGACTCTAAAGCAGAGTAATAGTCCAAGAAACGGGCCAAAATCGGCCCAAACTGCGATTGTTGCTGACAGACACGTAAACACGCCTTGGGGTTTGACGACCATGGAAATCGCTTCGGGACCCCAAAACGGTGAGCAAGAGTCCATGAAACGGGCCAGAATGGAAAAAACAGCGAGTGTTGATGACCGACACGGAAACGCACCCCGGGGTTCGTCAACCATGAAAATCACTCCAGGACCCCAAAACAGTGAGTAATAGTGCATGAAACGGACCAGAATTGGCCAAAATTGGGAGTGTTGATGACTGACACGTAAACGCACCCCGGGGTTCGTCAATCGTGGAAATCACTTCGGGACCCCAAAATTGAGTAATAGTCGAAGAAACAGGACAGAATCCGCCCAAACTACGAGTCTTGATGACCAACACGTAAGCACACTTTAGGGTTCGACAACCATGGAAATCGCTTTGGGACCACAGAACGGTGAGTAATAATCCACGAAACGGGTCAGAATCGACAAAAACCGCGAGTGTTGATGACCGACACATAAACGCACCTCGGGGTTAATTAATCGTGGAAATCACTCCAAGACCCCAAAACAGTGAGTAATAGTCCACGAAACTGGCCAGAATCGGCAAAAACTATGAGTGTTGATGACCGACACGTAAGCGGACCTTAGGGTTCAACAACTATGGAAATCTCTTCGAGACTCCAAAACGGTTTGTAATAGTCCATGAAACGGGTCAGAATTTGCCAAAACTGTGAGTGTTAACGACGGACACATAAATACGCCCGGGGATCGTCAATCGCGGAAATCGCTCTGGGACCCCAAAACAGTGAGTAATAGTGCACGAAATGGACAAGAATCGGCCAAAATTGTGAGTGTTGATGACCGACACGTAAACGCACCCCTGGGTTCATCAATCTTGGAAAACACTTCAGGACCCCAAAACTGAGTAATAGTCCAAGAAACGGGCCAGAATCGATCCAAACTACGATTGTTGCTGACCGACACGTGCACCTTGGGGTTTGACAACCATAAAAATAGCTTCGGGACCTCAAAACGGTGAGTAATAGTCCATGAAACGGGCCAGAATCGACAAAAACCGCTAGTTTCGGTGACCGACATGTAAACGCACCTCGGGTATCGTCAATCATGGAAATCGCTCTGGGACCCCAAAACAGTGACTAATAGTGCATGAAATGGACCAGAATCTGCCTAAATTCTGAGTGTTGATGATCAACACGTAAATGCACCCCGGGGTTCGTCAATCCTGGAAATCACTTCGGGACTCCAAAACTGAGTAATAGTCCAAGAAACAGGCCAGAATCGTCCCAAACTGCGATTGTTGCTGACAGACACGTAAACAGCCGTTGGGGTTTGGCAACCATGGAAATCGCTTTAGGACCCCAAAACGGTGAGTAATAGTCCATGAAATGGGCCAGTATCGAAAAAACCGCGTGTATTGATGACCGACAAGGAAACGCACCCCGGGGGTTCGTCAATCGTGAAAATCACTCCGGGACCCCAAAACAGAGAGTAATAGTGCATGAAACGGACCTGAATCGGCCAAAATTGGGAGTGTTGATGACCGACACGTATACGCACCCCGGGGTTCGTCAATCGTGGAAATCACTCCGGGACCCCAAAATTGAGTAATAGTCAAAGAAACAGGCCAGAATCGGCCCAAACTGCGAGTCTTGATGACCAACACGTAAGCACACTTTGGGGTTCGACAACCATGGAAATCGCTTTGGGACCACAAAACGGTGAGTAATAGTCCACGAAACGGGTCAGAATCGACAAAAACCACGAGTGTTGATGATCGACACATAAACGCACCTCGGGGTTCGTTAATCGTGGAAATCACTCCAAGACCCCAAAACAGTGAGTAATAGTCCATGAAACGGGCCAGAATCGGCAAAAACCGTGAGTGTTGATGACCGACACGTAAGCGCACATTGGGGTTCAACAACTACGAAAATCTCTTCGGGACCCCAAAACGGTGAGTAATAGTTCATGAATTGGGTTAGAATTGGCCAAAACTGTGAGTGTTGACGACGGACACGTAAATGCACCCCGGGGATCGTCAATCGTGGAATTCGCTCTGGGACCCCAAATCAGTGAGTAATAGTGCACGAAACGGACAAGAATCGGCTAAAAATGTGAGAGTTGATGACCGACACGTAAACGCTCCCCTGGGTTCGTCATTCTTGGAAAACACTTCAGGACCCCAAAACTGAGTAATAGTCCAAGAAACGGGCCACAATCGACCCAAACTGCGATTGTTGTTGATCGACATGTAAACGCACCTTGGGGTTTGACAATAATGGAAATCACTTTGGGACCTCAAAACGGTGAGTAATTTTGCATGAAACGGGCCAGAATCGATAAAAACCGCGAGTGTCGATCACCGACATGTAAACGCACCCCGGGGTTCATCAATCATGAAAATCACTCCGGGACCCCAAAACAGTGAGTAATAGTCCAAGAAACGGGCTAGAATCGGCCAAAAATACAAGTGTTGATGACTGACACGTAAGCGCACCTTGGGGTTCAACAACTATGGAAATCGCTTCGGGACCCCCAAAACAGTGAGTATTAATCGATGAAATGGGCAGGAATTGGCCAAACTGTGAGTGTTGACGACGGACACGTAAACGCACCCCGGGGATCGTCAATCGTGGAAAACGCTCTGGGACCTCAAAAGAGTGAGTAATAGTGCACGAAACGGACCAGAATCAGCCTAAATTATGAGTGTTGATGACCGACATGTAAAACGCACCCTGAGGTTCGTCAATCGTGGAAAATCACTTCGGGACTCCAAAACTGGGTAATAGTCCAAGAAACGGGCCACAATCGACCCAAACTGCAATTGTTGCTGACAGATACGTAAACACCCCTTGGGGTTTGACAACCATGGAAATCTCTTCGGGACCCCAAAACGGTGAGTAATAGTCTACGAAACGGGCCAGAATCGACAAAAACCGCGAGTGTTGATGATAGACACGTAACCGCACCCCGGGTTCGTCAATTGTGAAAATCACTACGGGACCCTAAAACGGTGAGTAATAGTGCACGAAACGGACTAGAATCGGTCAAAATTGGGAGTGTTGATGACTGACATGTAAACGCACCCCGGGGTTCGTCACTCGTGGAAATCACTTCGGGACCCCAAAATTGAGTAGTAGTCAAAGAAACGGGCCAGAATCGGCCCAAACTGCGAGTCTTGATGACCAACACATAAGCACACTTTGGGATTCGACAACCATGGAAATCGCTTTGGGACCACGAAACGGTGAGTAATAGTCCACGAAATGGGTTAGAATCGACAAAAACCGCGAGTGTTGATGACCGACACATAAACGCACCTTGGGGTTCGTTAATCATGGAAATCACTCCAAGACCCCAAAACAATGAGTAATAGTCCATGAAACGGGCCAGAATCGGCAAATCTGTGAATGTTGATGACCGACACGTAAGCACACCTTGGGGTTCAACAACTGTGAAAATCTCTTCGGGACCCCCAAAACAGTTGGCAATAGTCCACGAAACGGGTCAGAATTGGCCAAAACTGTGGGTGTTAACGATGGACACATAAATGCACCCAGGGGATCGTCAATCGTGGAAATCGCTCTGGGACCCCAAAACAGTGAGTAATAGTGCACGAAAGGGACAAGAATCGGCCAAAAATGTGAGTGTTGACCGACATGTAAATGCACCCCTGGGTTTGTCAATCTTGGAAAACACTTCAGGACCCCAAAACTGAGTAATAGTCCAAGAAACAGGGCAGAATCGACCCAAACTGCGATTGTTGTTGACCGACATGTAAACGCACCTTGGGGTTAGACAACCATGGAAATCACTCCGGGACTTTAAAACGGTGAGTAATAGTCCATGAAACGGGCCAGAATCGACAAAAAACCGCGAGTGTCGATGACCGACATGTAAACGCCCCCCGGGGTTCGTCAATGATGAAAATCACTCCGAGACCCCAAAACAGTGAGTAATAGTCCAAGAAACGGGCTAGAATAGGCAAAAAATGCGAGTGTTGATGACCGACACGTAAGTGCACCTTGGGGTTCAACAACTATGCAAATCGCTTTGGGACCCCAAAATCGTGAGTAATCCACAAATTCTACACCGCATTTTTGGCAAAATCTTTCGTCTTCGTTTTCAGCTCCGCTCGATCGAGAATTGCCACAAGCGCACATCCCGCTTTTTATAGGTCCAAAGATTCTTTCGCAAAACTATCCATCTTTTTCTGTCCACAAAATGGGTAAGAATTGGCCAAAACTGTCAGTGTTGATGACGGACACGTAAACGCACCCCGGGGGTCGTCAATCGTGGAAATCGCTCTAGGACCCCAAAACAGTGAGTAATAATGCACGAAACGGACCAGAACCTGCCTAAATTGTGAGCGTTGATAACCGACACGTAAACGCACCCCGTGGTTCGTCAATCGTGGAAATCACTTCGGGACTCCAAAGCTGAGTAATAGTCCAAGAAACGGGCCAGAATCGGCCCAAACTGCGATTGTTGCTGACAGACACGTTAACACGCCTTGGGGTTTGACGACCATGGAAATCGCTTCGGGGCCCCAAAACGGTGAGCAAGAGTCCATGAAACGGGCCAGAATGGAAAAAACAGCGAGTGTTGATGACCGACACGCAAACACACCCCGGGGTTCGTCAATCATGAAAATCACTCCAGGACCCCAAAACAGTGAGTAATAGTGCACGAAACGGACCAGAATTGGCCAAAATTGGGAGTGTTGATGACTGACACGTAAACGCACCTCGGGGTTCGTCAATCGTGGAAATCACTTCGGGACCCCAAAATTGAGTAATAGTCGAAGAAACAAGACAGAATGGGCCCAAACTGCGAGTCTTGATGACCAACATATAAGCACACTTTAGGGTTCGACAACCATGGAAATCGCTTTGGGACCACAAAACGGTGAGTAATAGTCCACGAAATGGGTCAGAATCGACAAAAACTGCCAGTGTTGATGACCGACACATAAACGCACCTCGGGTTCATTAATCGTGGAAATCACTCCAAGACCCCAAAACAGTGAGTAATAGTCCATGAAACGGGCCAGAATCGGCAAAAACTATGAGTGTTGATGACCGACACGTAAGCGCACCTTAGGGTTCAACAACTATGGAAATCTCTTCGAGACCCCAAAACGGTTTGTAATAGTCCATGAAACGGGTCAGAATTGGCCAAAACTGTGAGTGTTAATGACGGACACATAAATACACCTCGGGGATCGTCAATCACGGAAATCGCTCTGGGACCCCAAAACAGTGAGTAATAGTGCACGAAATGGACAAGAATCGGCCAAAATTGTGAGTGTTGATGACCGACACGTAAATGCACCCCTGGGTTCATCAATCTTGGAAAACACTTCAGGACCCCAAAACTGAGTAATAGTCCAAGAAACGGGCCAGAATCGATCCAAACTACGATTGTTGCTGACCGACACGTGCACCTTGGGGTTTGACAACCATAAAAATAGCTTCGGGACCTCAAAACGGTGAGTAATAGTCCATGAAACGGGCCAGAATCGACAAAAACCGCTAGTTTCGGTGACCGACATGTAAACGCACCTCGGGGATCGTCAATCATGGAAATCGCTCTGGGACCCCAAAACAGTGACTAATAGTGCATGAAATGGACCAGAATCTACCTAAATTCTGAGTGTTGACGATCGACACGTAAATGCACCCCGGGGTTCGTCAATCGTGGAAATCACTTCGGGACTCCAAAACTGAGTAATAGTCCAAGAAACGGGCCAGAATCGTCCCAAACTGCGATTGTTGCTGACAGACACGTAAACACCCGTTGGGGTTTGGCAACCATGGGAATCGCTTCAGGACCCCAAAACGGTGAGTAATAGTCCATGAAATGGGCCAGTATCGAAAAAACCGCGAGTGTTGATGACCGACAAGGAAACGCACCCCGGGGTTCGTCAATCGTGAAAATCACTCCGGGACCCCAAAATAGTGAGTAATAGTGCATGAAACGGACCTGAATCGGCCAAAATTGGGAGTGTTGATGACCGACACGTAAACGCACCCCGGGGTTCGTCAATCGTGGAAATCACTTCGGGACCCCAAAATTGAGTAATAGTCAAAGAAACAGGACAGAATCGGCCCAAACTGCGAGTCTTGATGACCAACATGTAAGCACACTTTGGGGTTCGACAACCATGGAAATCGCTTTGGGACCACAAAACGGTGAGTAATAGTCCACGAAACAGGTCAGAATCGACAAAAACCGCGAATGTTGATGACCGACACATAAACGCACCTCGGGGTTCGTTAATCGTGGAAATCACTCCAAGACCCCAAAATAGTGAGTAATAGTCCATGAAATGGGCCAGAATCGGCAAAAACCGTGAGTGTTGATGACCGACACGTAAGCGCACATTGGGGTTCAACAACTACGAAAATCTCTTCGGGACCCCAAAACGGTGAGTAATAGTCCATGCGGATGGTAACAGGAGACAAGGGACACAATGTTTTTACCCAGGTTCGGGCCCTCTCGATGGAGGTAAAACCCTACTCCTACTTGATTAATATTGATGATATGGGTAGTACAAGAGTAGATCTACCCCGTGATCAGAGAGGCTAAACCTTAGAAGCTAGCCTATGGTATCATTGTTGTTCGTCCTACGGACTAAAACCCTCCAGTTTTTATAGGCACCGAAGAGGGTTAGGGTTACACAGAGTCGGTTACAATGGTAGGAGATCTACATATATCGCCAAGCTTGCCTTCCACGCCAAGGAAAGTCCCATCCGGACACGGACGAATTCTTCAATCTTGTATCTTCATAGTCCAGAGTCCGCCAAAGTTGATAGTTCGCTATCCGGACACCCCTAGTCCAGACTCCTCAAGAGCCCTCTAACCAAGCTTCAATGACGACGAGTCCGCGCCAAGATATTGTCTTTGGCATTGCAAGGCGGGTTCCTCCTCCAAATACTTCATAGAAGATTTTGAACACAAGGATAGTGTCCGGCTCTGCAAAATAAGTTCCACATACCACCGTAGAGAGAATAATATGTACACCAACTCAATCTGCTGACGTATTCCATGGCGTGACATCACACCGCGGCCAAGCCTTCATTCGAATCGTTTTTACTGTCCCACCTTGGTGCGTTTAGTGAGGCGGTTTCCTTGGCTCGTCTTGTCGAAGCAAAGATCATGTCCCCTGATTCCGGGATTCTCGTCAATACGGGCGTGGGTAACCCAACCGCGCCGTCAATTACGGCGCTTGGGAGATAAGCGAGTTTTACCAGGCTAGTGGGGACACATAGCTTCGTCCATCCATATAAGGGGATAAGGATCCACTTTTTGGCACACGCCTTCCTCCTCCTTCGCTCATCCATTTCCGCGCACTCGAGCTCCAGCGCCCAAGTCCGCACATCTCGCCTCAACCTTCCCCCGCCATGTCCGGAGGGGGAGGCAAGTGGATGGTCTCCTCCGTCACGGAGGGACACATCAAAAAGCTGTGGAAGGCCGGATACTTGTCCAGTGACATCGCGCATCGGCTCCCTGACAAGGGGCAGCTTATCCCCACCCCCAGGCCCCATGAGAGGGTGGTGTTCCTCCCCCACTTCCTCCGCGGACTAGGTTTTCCACTTCACCCATTTGTCCGGGGACTCATGTTCTACTACGGCCTGGATTTCCATGATCTGGCCCCGAATTTCATCCTCAACATCTCGGCGTTATTCGTCGTGTGCGAGACCTTCCTCTGCATCCAGCCCCACTTCGGCTTATGGCTGAAGACCTTCAATGTCAAGCCGAAGGTAGTGGGCGGCCGCCAGGCGGAGTGCGGAGGTGCCATGGCAGGCAGGATGCCCAACGTCTTATGGCTCGAGGGCTCCTTCGTGGAGACCATAAAGGGGTGGCAATCGGGGTGGTTCTACATCACCGAGCCGTGTGACCCTAAATGGGCAGCAGCCCTCGAATTCCGATCGGGTTTCCCTACACGGCTCACCTCCTGGAAAGAGACGGGCTTGACGTGGGGTAATTCGGAAGAGCTGACCGGACTTCAATCCTGCGTCCAAAGCCTGGTGAACAAGAAGCTCAAGCTTGTCAACGTATACCAGGTCATGCTCATCCGCCGGATCCTCCTGTGCCAACAACGGGCCTTCAGCTTGTGGGAGTTTGATCCGGCACAACACCAAACCTTGAGCAGGATCTTCGACACTTCGTACGAAGATGACTGGAAGTGCTGTTCAAGGGTGCCGAGGCTCCCGCATCCGCTACCGAAGATCGCGGATACAGCTCGCAGCGTCTAGCCAGCGAGGTAAGCTACTTTACCCTTTACGGGACTATTGCTATCCATAGTTTGACTTTATGCGGGATCTAAACCCCCCCTTACCTTTGATAGGCCTGGCAGAAGACGTCTGGGCAGGTTAACTGTCCGCCTTTTCCCGAAGACCAGCGGACGCCTGATTAGCGGGCTGCTGGTTCCGCACCTCACGTGGTCTTTGGAGAAGAAGGCTAAGAAGAAGGCCACGGAGCTCAAGGAGTTCCTGCGCCAGTGTTGTCGGACTCATCGTCCGATGACTCCAAGGCGGACTCCTCCTGCGAAGACGAGGAGGAGGAAAAAGAGGCCTCTCCCCCAGCCGGGGGAGAGAAGAAAAGGAAGGCCGCCCCAACTGGGGAGACCGGAGGGTCCAAGAAGGGGAGGGCCATTCCCCCGGATGACTCCACCAACGCCGATGATGGCGAAGAGGAATGGCCACCAAGGCCTAAGCCCCTGGTGACATCGTAAGTGTCCGGACACCAGAATAACTCATGGCGTTTCGTTTGTCGTATAGAATCTCCTAACGCCGAATATAACCCTACAGGCTGCCCAAGGACGAGCTCGACGCTTCAACGAGCGGCTCCCTGGCTTCGTCGGACGTGAATAGCACTTCACTTCCGGCTGCCTCCTCTCCTCGTGCTACGGATGACGCTGAGGTGGGGTCCCAAAAGGGGCCCAGCCAGGAGGAGGAGGAGGCCCAGGAGGCACCGCAAGGCAACCTCCCGGACTCCAGGCACAAGGGGGATCAAACCCCAAAGGGCTCTAAGTCCGCCTGGGCGGACTCCATCGAACCTTCAAGGTTCCGAGTCTGCAGCGCCCTTCGTAAGAAGGGCGGGACTGCGACACCGGTGACCTCCGTCCAACCGGAGGCACCGTATAATTTGCTGAAGGCGCTTAACGGCGCCTCCATCGACGAGGAGCACCACATTGTTATGAGTATGGTGATCCAGAATGTTCACCCGCCAAGAGCGGGCTGATCAAGCTCGTGCCAGCCTTCTAACAGCTTTGAGGTATGTTTTAAGATATGTAAAAATATTACGCATAGATAGTAGCCTCGATGCTCAGTTTGGTGTTCAAAAGAAAAGCCGAATCGAGGATGTAAAAAGATGTACGCATGAGTCTAACATAAGTATGTCAATATGGGGAATGCAGGCTGTCTTGCTGACCTCTGACCGATCATGGACGCCAATGCATTGAAGGAGAGCCTCAAGCGGTCCGAG